>LOJH01031561.1:811-16797 GCA_001685095.1 Ellobius talpinus
TCTATCTATCTATCTATCTATCTATCTATCATCTATCTATCTATCATTTATCTTATCTGCCCCTCTCATTCTATCAATCGACACTCTAGTCATCTAGTTATGATCTACCATCTCTCTACCGAATTTATCATTTGTCTACCTGTTTCCAGGTTATCAGGAATCTATCATTCAGTAAACAATCTGTGTTTCTCTTATCTCCTATAAATTGTTTCTCTGGAGATATGGACTGGTATAGTCCCTGTGTGGATTACCAGAACACAGAGAACTGTATCCATAGTTCCCTTAGCTGGATGTTGAGTACAGTTAAGTCCGGTGAACATAATGTGGCAAATTCTGATGTTTCATGAATATAATTTGAGGTCCACCATGTGTGGTGGTGCTGTGAGATCATTGCTATAAAAACCCTGATCTATTACTCGGTGATTATAAAGCAGCATTCTCCTCACTAAGGGAAACCCTTTTGGCAAATATTCTATTACTTTTATAAAGTCTCCTGACCTATGGTCCATCATCAGTATCTTGTAGGTAGAGATGCTGAAGTTAGTGGTGCTGATACACAGCCACTGGGGCACATCTTGATGCACAGCAACCTATCCCCTTCTTTCTGTCTACTGAGTTTGCAGTCACTATATGAAGCGACACTCATGTTTTTTCTTCCTCTTCCTAGCTCCCAGTTATGGATATTGCAACAGACTCAGATTCTTAAAGTGCTAAAAATACTTAATATTATAACTGAATTTGTTACAGGAATGTTCATATGTGTTGCATGTTTATTTGTATTTAAATATATATACTATTTAATATATTAAGTATAATTATGTATTTAAAACTAAAATTTGCTTACACACATGAAACCATGCAATTACCAGAGTTCAGAAAAGACATGATTGACATTGATAGCTGAGTCTGTATGTGAGGCCACAAACTTCTGTCCCAGGCTCCTCTCCATCTTTCCTTTGCAGGAGTCATATTGCCAGCTAGTGAGTCTACTCATGTCCCAGATCTTAAGTTTACAAATGAATTTTCTAAGATTAATGAAAGTCTCCTGTTCTTAGCCCAATTTCAATCACACGTAAAAGTGGCTTTTTATTTCTCCAATTAAGGAAAGTCAATGACACTACACTGCAAGAACAAAAGACAATTGGAATTCAATTTAATATATTCCACAATTCAGTCTACTAGGCAACCCGGGATGGACCAAGACCTGAATAATAGTACAACTCAAAGGAAATTATAGAAGACACTGAAGAAGGAAGCCATGAGGAAAAGCCGCCCGGCTTCATCTTTGAGAACACCACCTTCCCAGCTCCAGGGAAATGGCTCCTAGCCAATACAGATGCACTCCACAACCTAGTAGAAGAAGACTGTGATTTTCAAGGAACTTTAGATGCCATATAATAAATCTGGATGTGTTTAAAAATCCCCGAGGAGTTGGAAAAAGTCTGGATGTGTTTTCTCAAATAACTATTTAAAGCATATTAGAGTTTTTTAATTGCACTGGGGACTTTTCAAAGCATATCAGGACAAAACAGTAGAGTCTAGGCCCCAATATGCTAATTAATAGCTAGCTAGACCCCTGAAATAAACCTGCAACACTCCATTAATCAGGCAGTAATTGAATTGGCACAGTGCTTTTGTGCAAACTACATGATAATTGAAAAACCAAACCAGGAAACAGGGAGGGTAGGGTTCTCCACAACGACATCTAACAGGGCATCTTATTTGCACTTGGCAGTGGGCAGTTGGCCCTTCTGTCAGGAGGCTTTGCACAGAGAAAAAGCCAGCTATGCTCTGTGTCAAGTGTAACTTTATCTCCTGCTGGGAGGGTCTTTTAGGTCTATGATATCTAGTGACCAGGAGCATAACCCCATGGAAACAGAAGTAATGCCTGATATGCTCTTCTCTGTTACCTAAAGACATCTGCCAATTAATGTGATTATAAAATAATAGCGAGGAACGGGGGCTTCATTTGCTAATTTTACATCCGACTGTTTGAAAGCTAACTACCCCGGGGATCTAACTGGCAAACACAACTTTGCTTACGAGAAAAAAAATAAATAAAAAGAAGAAGAAACAATGCAGGCATTTTCACACACAGCCAGTGCAGCAGCATCCTGGATTTCAGTTGCCTACAATAAAGTACTAAGTAAGAGAAGACTGATGGCTTCAAAATGAAAAGAAGGGAAGTAGCATTTGAAAGCTTTTATTCTCTGCACACAAAGCTTATTGCTTTACTGAAAAGGCAGTTGCAAGAAGAGTTATGCCTGTCAGACTGCAATGATGCCATTGAGAGGGGAACATGTTGCAGATGTCGCTAACGTAAGGTTGCACACCAGTTCCCTACCCTGAACTTCAGACCCTCTAAGATTAAATATTCAAAGTCCTTTCCTCCATTTTCCAGCTTCTTACATACTCAAGTGAAGGGTAAGAAACATATAATGAGGGAGAAAAGTGCTTTTTCTCATGGTTGTGAGGACTCAAACAGAAACCTCTTCGGTGATATAGAAAACAAACAAGAAGCAGTTGAAACATCTTGACTCTTGTCCATTTATCCCCAGCTCCACAGGTAGTGAGCGAGCACAGAGAGAAATATGCCTGATCAAGTGCTGGGGTCTAACGCGAGTCAGATTGTTCCTCTTGTGGTGAGCACGCCATTTCCCTTTGCTCTGCTTCTGCTGAAAGGTTAGAGCTGAGGATGTGAGCAACTTGGTTGGCTGTTAAATAAGCATTCAATATGCCCCTTCAGCATGACAAAGAGAGGTTTGGGTACTAAACATTCCCCAAACTATACCTGTGATCTGAGGCAAATCTCCAAGTCACTTTTCTGCCTAGAGAGATATGGATTGCATTTAAACTCTGCCTCCCTCTCAGGGACGCTAAACTTTGTTTTCTTGTCTTTTAAAAAATTCAAGCTCCAAAAAAAAAAAAATTTAAAAAAAAATTCAAGCTCCCACTGCTACGGTCCCTACTTAGGGTCCTCCTTGTTACCTAGCTTCTCTGGGGCTGTGGGTTATAGCCTGGTTATCTTTTGCTTTATAGCTAACATCCTCTTATGAGGGATTACATACAATGAATGTCTTTCTGGGTCTGGGTTACCTCACTCAGGATGATATTTTTTCTAGTTCCATTCACTAGCCTGCAAATTTCATGATGTCATTTTATTTTAAACCACTGTTTATGGAACCCCTAGCGGTGGGATCAGGACCTGTCCCTGGCACATCAGCAGGCTATTCCCCATGCTGGGACATCTTAGTCAGCCTTGATGCAGGGGGAGGAGCTTGGTCCTGCCTCAACTTGATATTCCATACTTTGTTGACTCCCATGGGAGGCCTGCCCATTTCCTAATGGAGGAGTAGTGGGGTAGATGGAAAGGTTTGGGGATGGAAGAGGAAGAAAGGAGGAAGGGGAAATTGGATGGTATCTAAAATACATGAAAAAATAATAAAAAATAGAAAATTTCAAGCTCTCTCCTCTCTCTCTATATATATATGTGCATATCATCTATATATCTACCATCTATCATAATCTATCACACATTTAAAGAAATCCTAGGTCAGAAACATATAAAATTGGTTTAGTACCAAATCTCAACTCCTCCCAAGCTTCAGAAAAGATGAAAAGCACCCTTGAAGCCCTTGTAGGGAATAGACGCCTGCCTAGCCATATTTTGTGTGTGAGTTCAGACCACCCTGTGGGTTTCAACATTTGAAATGGGGTTTCCACTGGGCTAGATTATAGTAGTTGTCCTTATAATCTTTCACGGGATATTTGAAATTTGTTTTTGGTAGCTCTGTTTAAAAATTTGTCCAACTGTTCATATAGTGCAAAATGAATATTGGCAGGTGTCCACCATCACTGCGCAGGACGATGTCAATGCTTATACACATCTACCATGCATAAGAAAACACAAGACACAGAGTTGATGGCTGCCTTTCTAATCTGTGGCACTCTGTACCTTCAACACCCTTCAGTATGAGCTGCTTAGACATCACCAGGGCTAACTTTGCTCACCCCTAGGTTGATTTTCATCTCAGTTTATGGACCTTCAATAGGCTTGGGATCACTTTCAAAACACAGAACTCTTCTTAATTTTTCTTTTTATAATTCACATTCAAGACTTCCAGTTTCATCTCCAAAACAGAACTCATACTTTCCTGCTTCTTACCATCTGCTGGGACCCGGCATCTGCCATTTCCCGCCTACTTCTTCTCTACCCCTAGTAGTCTGTGATTACACACTTTCAACTGGAGTATTGGTGCAGAGAGACGTGGCACCCAGATGGCTCTTTTGAACATGTTCTCACCCGTCACTGCCCCCACCTACTTCCTATTGTGTTCAGAATCAAATTCAGACTTCTGATGATGACGTAAAGACATTGACTCCTGTCTCTATATATGTTTATTTCTCCTGTCTCTATTTCTACCCACTTTTCCCAATTCCCTCTGCTTCTCAGCCACCCCCTTGCTCCATCGCAGAGACCACACAGTAGCACTGAATGGCAGATGTCACATTTCCTTTGGTTTTATCAGGTCACGTTTCTTGGGTTTTGTGCGTGGTTACTTCCCTTTGTCCATCAACTTCCGGGGCAAGAATTGTTTCCTCAGAGTCTTAACCTTCCTCCCTATGCTCCACCTCCCAACTGAACCACTCTCTACTCACCGTCCTTTTTCATACAGCACCTTCCGTAATCTCAATTTATTTGATTTACCAATTTACTTCATTAAAGCTTGCCCCTTACTCCAAGTGTTCACTCTCTGCAATGACAGGGTCCATTACTTTCCTCTGCTGCTCTCCCAATGTCTCGGACATAGCTTAACAAATACTTGTGAAATGGGTTAAAAAATATGTTTCCACCAAGAGCATATGCTTACAGTCTGTGCAACTGTTGAGGAGATCCCAGCCCAGTGGTAGACACAAACGAAAAATCTGGCTCTTTTCCAAGTGTTTTCAGAAACAGAGAAAATCAATAACCATCAAAAATTGCTATTCCTTTTTTCTAAAAAAAATTGTCTCAATGTTTAACACATGTTAATGTTAATACAGCTTGCCTCCATGGGAACCTATATGTAAGAAAATAAACATCTTTCAAAGCTAGAGGAAAGGAAAAGTAAAGAGACTTCTAGTTCAGTGGCTGCCAAAATTTTCCATAAAGGGCCAGAAAAAATGGTAAATATTTAAGGCTTTGCAAGCTATACAGTCTCCAATGCAGACATTTGCCTTGATTGTCACTGAATGAGTGTGCACAGAGATAAAGTCACACTCCAGGTGCAGCTGCGCTCCATTACAACTTCACCTATTGACACTACAATATGGATTCCATAAATCTCAACTTCATGCAAAACATAATTTCATTTTTCTTATTTTCTCCAATTATTTAAAATATGAAAACATCATTATCTTACAGGTCACAGAAAATCCAGTGGCGAGCAGATATGAGCTAATGCCGGTCGTGTGCTCTCCCTTCCTAGGTTGATTTAAGTTTACCCAACTTCTACTGCTTTTGCTTGAAGAGATTTGATAGTTGCTTCAAGTTAAGAGTTTGAGGAATCTTCCCCAGAAATAATTCCCAAAACCTTCATTTGTGGAACAATGAAAGGAGTTCTTTATGGTCTAGCTTTCTCAGTGGATAACGTGTTTTCTCAAAATTATTTTAATAAATTAACATTAGCCTGCACACACTCCATACACTTTACTCTGTGTTAATCTATTTTATCTTACTCTGGCCCTTCCATTCTTCCTCCTCTCTCAACTGGAGACCATGCTTTGGAAAAACCAATGAGTGACAAACAAAAATATACTATATGTTACATACACTATGATTCTAAAGAGAACATTACCTATCATCATTTAAAATTGATAAGGAACATTAACAATAGTTACTTCATACTCGTGTTTCTTTTTAAACCCCCAACATTGACTTATTCTTTCACCCTTAGTCCTAACAGTGTTCCACATTGCTATGGTTTAGGTCTTCTAGGGGTCAATGGGTTGGAAGCTATGTATCCAGCCTGGATTGTTACTGAGAGAAAAATGGAACCCTGGGCAGATGATGTCAAGTATAAAGACATCTGGCCCTTGTGATGTGTCTCTAAAGGAGTGCTAAGACCATTACCCTCCTTTTTTATCTCTGTTTCATGACTATTGGAAACTTCAGATGGTCAATTTTTCTCTGCTACACATTCTCACTGTGGTTTACTGTGCCATCCCAGACCCCTAGTGCGTGTGCGCGCGAGAGAGAGACCATAGACTGAAATTTCTAGAACTTTGGGCCCAGATAACTTCTCTTCCTTCCCAAACTGAATGTTTTGTCATAGCAATGGGAAGCAGCCTGACAGTGTCCTGGCTTCCATCCCATCCCCACTTTGCCTCTGTCTTTTACTGCCTGAACAACACGCAGATCACTCCTGTCTACTCAGTCTTTTGTTCTTCAAAGTTCTTTAAAACTAAGCTCAAGTCTCCTGAATCTTCACAAACCTGTACATCCTCTCCTTTCATGTGTTCCAACTTACTTGACAACATCCACATACAATGGTCACCTTTTCCAGATATTGTCTTAAAGCACTGTGAATTACTCCTTTGGTTAATGAATTTGTGATGTGGTGAAGGTAGACAGGAATGTCTCTTTTTTCTCCCATGAAGCATCCTCTAAAGTGGCTAGAATTGCTAAAGGACCTTTTGAAATCAAGAACTCATTCAGGCCAAGAATATCACCGCATACAATTCTACAGGTTCCTTGGGCTGAGGGCAGGATGACCGGATAGCAAGAACAAACAGTCAGAATTACTGTTTTCTTAGGGGCAATAGAGCTCAAAGGCTGTTATACCTGATAGGAAACACATCAGATACACTGGGAGTCTGTCTTGAGATTCTTTGGGGAGTAATAATAGAGGTCATCGAGATGTCTGCAACTATGGACTCTTTTCTGTGTTTCTTCTGTGTTGCAACTCTCTGTTATTGTTTTGAAGCTCATTTCCTACAATATTCTCAAATCCTTGTGACAGAATGGATACTCTTTCCTCTATATACCCTTTGAGTCCTTAGCTTCTTTCCTCTTTTGCTAAACTGATCTTTCTTTTCTTATGTTCACATCTTAGATATAAAGCTTCTCTTGGTGTGGATCTCCTCTCTCCTCTCTTTCTTCTAGCTGTTCAGTTGAATCACATGGCAACTGTTGGGAGCTAAACACCAATGGCCTCTGAATTATGTTTTAACTCACTCTCATTGTCCTCAGCTTCAGAAACCATTTCCTGTCTCATGTATGGCACATTAAAATTCCACATGGTTGCATTCTGGCCATGTTGAATGCTATCTCTTTGAGATGGCAAATGCTCTGTTCCACACAAGCAGTACCTTTGCTCACCTGAACGCCTGTCATTCATCAAATCCTGGAAGACCCACTTCCGCTCTGTAAACTGCCATACACCGGAAGACTGACTGCACTGAATGAGTACCTATAATGCTTTGTTCTTTGAATGGCTGTGTAAATTTTTTTTTGATGACAAGCTTCAGTTCCTGTCATAGACTCATGGCTCAGACATCGACAGTGATGAATAATTAAATATAGCAAAACAGTGTGCCATGCATTTGTAGGAAAACCTATACAAAAATTTGAGGAGCCAATACTGACATTGCCTTACATGGGAGCAACTAAAAGTAAAGTATTATGGTTCTGTTTGGTAGTTCGTGAGTCAAGGGAGCCTTTGGAAAGAATAGTAAAGTATTCTTCCCACTAGAATAATGTGCTCCATGATTGTCAACTGTGAAGACCAGAATAGTTTCAATGTCAAAAACAACTGTTCTTCTCTTTGGCTTTAAATGATTTTGAGAAAGCTGTAAGGCATTGAATAGTCACTTCATGTCTGTAGATAGTCTTAAAATAGTAAATCTGATAACTATCTGGAATCCAGTATCCTCTGCTAGGATCCCAGTTTGGCGTGGTCAGCTCCAGTGAACGAATTTTAATTTAACATGTTGGAGACTATTTGAAGAAATACCAATATATAACTTAGCTCTTCTTATACCACAACTAGAATAATGTTAGGCTTCACAAAGGCTATGAGGAAGGGAGCATGTTATTATGGATGTATACTATAGCAAGAGAAAACAATTCTTTGACTCAAAAGAAAAAGAGTCCTACCCAGTATTTTATTTTTGCAACTGAGACTCTAACACCATTAGCCATATGCAGACTTCCTCTAGTACAATAAAATACTGTTCTTGCTTAGAGTTGGCCTACTCAACAAATTTTTACTACCACATTGGGAAGCATTCTCTTGACCTATCTTGTTTCTTCTAATCATCATCCCCACCCCTTCATTGGAGAGTTTGTTATTATTTAGCAACATATGGATGAAACTTTTTTTTCAGTAATCATGTCTGAACAAAGCAATCATTCTCTCATTAGCCAATTACTCCTCAGACTCTCACAGAACGGGCAGGTTTGCTAGAGCGAGTTGCTTTTATACAGCCCATGCAATCAGGCCCCACTGAGGCCTCATGCAAATTGACCTAATTCAGAGATCACAGCACAGATAACAGAAAATGGTTCTCATTTTCTTTTTCTACCAGCAACTAACTCATCAGCTCAAGAGAGCCAGCTGGAAATGGAGGTTTCCAGAAGGGAGAAATGATAAAGGGATGGGTCTGCTTAGGTCAGGAATCCTGGCTCTCCAGGTCCTCCAAGCTCTTCCCCTCTCCTCTCCTATGTCATGGTAACCATTTTACACAGTTCCACTTTCTAGAACCTGGTAGGTTAACAGCATTTCAACAGATGAGTGTCAGTCCTTAGCCCCACACATTCCTGTCTTTCAACATGGCTTCTTCACATTGGACGGGGAAGGCAACTATCTGAAAATGCTAATGGCTCATCTCTTTCTGGCTATTATGATCTGATGTTTCAGCACCAAAAGGAATTGTTTCTCACAATTTCCATAGTTAGAAACTTCTGAAGGAGGGTATACTTGATTTGTCCAGTGAGGATCCATAGTTGGGTTTATATATGACCAACTCTTTACTGGTTCCTCATCTTATGGATGGGTGTGCTTATCATTTGAATGTTGAATATGAAGTTGAGTCGTAACACTCTGGTGGAGTGCTTTCACCTTTAGGAGTTTGTACACTATGCCTGGTGTAACATTATTTTTTGTACTGACAGCTCCCAAATAATGACAGAGAGACTTCTTATTATGTATAAAAGCTTGGCCTTAGCTTAGGCTTGCTCCCAACTAGCTCTTAAAACTTAAACTAACCCATTTATATTAATCTATGTTCTGTTGGTGACCCAGTACCTCTCCTTAGTACCATAGATCCTACATCTTCTGTGTATGGCCCTCAAATCCCCCACCTCTCAGATTCCTTCCCAAAGTTCCTATCTCTGTCTAGAAATTCCACCTAACCTTTCTTGCCTACCTATTGGCCATTCAGCTCTTTACTGAACCAATTAGAAGGTGCCTCAGATAAACAGATTAGGTAAAACAGAAACATCTTCACAGTATGCAAAAGGATTATTCCACAACAGCCAAGGGCTTTGGTCTCTGGGAGAACACCCTGAAACAAATTGAGGGACATTTTGTAACCCATTTTCTGCTTCCTGGCTGCAGATTTGAAAGTTGTCTCCATCACATTTTCAACCATTTCTATCTACTTTCCTCATCAGAACTCTAACCGCTGCTGCTGCCTAATTTTGAATCTGAATCTCCCAAATGTAAGCTAAATAAATCTCTCCCCTTTATAAGTTAATTGCCTCAGGTATTTCTGCATGGTGAGGCAAAGGTGATTAATGCAGAGAGAGAGGAAGAGAGTGCTCTCTGGGGTCTCTTTTATAAAGGTGCCAATATTCTTCATGAAGACTTTATCTCTGAGATCTAATTGCCTTTCAGTGGTCCTTCTTTCGAGTACCATTGCCTCTAATGTTTGGATTTGGGCATAGGAATTTGGGGGAAGCAAACATTTAGATCACATCAGCCAGTGTTATGAATGATTGAGTTATGAATGATTTCTCCAGTTGTTGAAAGAATGAGAAAGCATTTTGAGGAAGCTATTGGGTGAGGAATCTCAATGTTATTTGATTTTTTCCTTCATGATATTTTGCTGGTCTATTACTTCATGGGATTTTGCTTTAACTTTTTTGTTTTGTTTGATCTTATAGCATTCTAATGTTGCTCACTTTGATATAAGAGGGAGTTTCTCCTAACTGCTGTTTCATGTTTCTTTGTGAGTGATTTTTATGTGAATCCATTCGGAGATTTAGTTTTGTAGTTTCTGAACTATGGGCTTCCCAAATGAGAGGACATGCCTTCAAAATTTAGTTTTCTGCTTTAATTCAAGGGAAGTGATGTAGGTAAAATTCCAGATTAGCATAAATCATAGTAGAAAAATCTGTGGACAAAAATATTAAGACCATGGCACAGTTACCCAAGCAATATTTGAGTCATTTATTACCAAGGAAAAACTGGATGTTCAAGTTCTAGCCCCTCTTCCACAAACTGGCTATGGAAACAGAAGTTCAAAATTTATTTTCACTGTGAGTTTCAGCTCTCCTTTCATCTAAAATATGTTCTTATGCATTGCATTTCCAAGTGTCTTATTCGTCATAGTGCTTCTTTGCACATTTTATAAAACAGCAAGTAAGGGCAAATCTACCAATTTCAAAGGAACAATACCAAAGTGAGTGTCCCTTCAGTTTAAAGACTGCCTACTCATAACTTGTCAAGACACACAAGAGTCACACAATACTCTCAATATGCAAAATATTGACTAATTATTTAAATGACCTCATATCCCTAGGCTGTTTTTTTTTCCATTATCAGCAGGGTGGTTTCTTTTCTTACTTCTAATAACTTTTTAAAAGTTTCACATTCATGCCATTAAACAACACAACCTAATCTCACATTTAAGACATTAATGACTGTCACTACAGCTTTGCACTGGGTAAATTTGGGATGACAGCTGTCACTGCAGCAGGATGCATTTTTTATAATAGTTTTATGATTCGCCCTTTGAGATGAAGAGTTGGACACCTGATACCAGCCTGTGATTTTCTCCCTGTAATTTCCAGAATGGGGAGAACCAAATAACAGCCTCCTGGTCTCACAAGTTGTGTGCCAAGTGCTTCAGAAGTGACATCGGTGGGAATTGAAAACCATATGCATTTTTTCCCCAGCATATGCTGATCACTTTCATTCAGTTGATGGCGGGGGTGGCTGAGGCTGGCTCTGCTTTAAAAATAAAGCAGAGCTCCACTCTATTCTTATTTCACCCAGCATTGTTTCTGAGGCATTGACCAGTGCCATGTCAGTCCTGTCTCGAGAATTTTCATTGACAAATATTGTGATGTGCCAAAAAACAAAAGAAGGAAATATATTCAGCACTGTACTAATGATGCAGTGTTCTCTTTAAAGCTCACAGTATTGGCTGGCAGATGGCTCAGTGGATAAAATTCTTGCCACATAAGCATGAAGACAGGAGTTGAGATACCCAGCACCCATGTAAAAGTCAATAGGTCATGGTGACTGCTGTGAGGCAGGCTTTTTTTTTTCCTAGGGAGAGGCAATATACACATGTCTACCCATTCAAGACAGGAGGCCAATGACACACTGAAGGACAGATACTCCCTATATCCAAGTTGGTGAACCAATGAGTTTTATTGGGGTTACTTACAGGCATTTGGGTGAGAGGTTACTCACAGGAGCAGACACGACTCAGTGTGACAGCTGCATCACCAAAGACCCTTTCCAGCAAGGGTGATAGAGACGGGGAACCTGGAACACACTGCACAGCTTGCAGTAAGTTCAATGTGTTGGAGAGTGTCCTTTCATTGACTCAGTTGATAGAAATTTCTCAGCAGCTCAAATGGTTTTTGTTTCTTCTTGGCAGCTTGACTGGTCTTCTCCCAGGCTTTTGGGCATGTCTGAGAGTCCTCTTTGCAGCTTGGTTTGTCTGCAAATGACTCTTGGTCATCGTCAGTGTTTATATATCCTTGGGCAGGGAAGACAAGTTAATCTGGTTAGTTTCAGGGACTTCCTGAAGCTATTTTGAGTTGTTTACTGCCTGTCTTAAGGATCTTCCCTGCATTATTTCAACTCCACTTAGAACACGGTGCTGTTTCACTTCCCAGAGTATGTCATGTCTTAAGAAGTTTGACTCTAAGATGGAAGGCTTTAATTTCAGAGGAAACTGCTACTCCCAGGGTTCAGGAGCTGGAGACAGGGGGCATATACGACAAGATGACTAGCTGAATTAGAGGAACCCTGGATCACTGGATTGATGAAGAGACCCTACCTCAGCAAAGAAACATTAAGAGCAATGGAAGAATAAAGTAACTTCAACCACTGTCCTCCATATGCACGCACATGTGAAAACCCGTATAGACAAGAATATCCATTAATATATGCAGATTTTTACTTATGGATAATTTAAATGCTAGGAGAGAAAAATTAAAAATGTTGGATTTTAATGCACATATACATATATGTATGAATGTATATATTAAATTTTTAACAATGTACAAACTGACTCCCTCTATCCATAACAGCAAATTGGAGATTCCCTGACTGGTTTTTGTGGGGGATACAGTGTTACTATATTGAACACATGAATTTATAGTCCTCTTGTTTCTGCCTTCCAAATGTTGAGATTAGAGGCAAGCAGAGTCGTGTCTGTCTTCTGTCCTTGATTTTGTGTCAATCCTATCTGTGGATTTGATAGATACATTTGGTAGGGATTGTGACAAATGTCTCTGTTCTCAAAACACATTCAAGTGTTTTCTCTCTCCCAGTCGGAACTTTTATACAATATGTACATATCTTGCTTTCCCTTCAATGCCTGAAAAATTCCTGGCACATCTGACACTGGTACCATCATTTCTGTTCTGACAGAGAAACACAAGGGATAGTCAGTGAGGTTTCAAGATTTTGCTGCTTTGCAAATCAAGGGTGGATTTACATGAAGGCTAACATTGTATCATGTATGGTGTTTTATTTTGTTTTGTTTTCTTTTTTTTATCATGTATGATGTGTTTGTAAGTCCTATAAAGAGTGGATGCAATGATCAGCAATCCCCAAACTTCCCTGGACCCTATGTGAGGAAATGAACTTTTCTGTTAGCAAGAGTTACACTAAGTAATATCAATAGCTATACTTGTAAAGTCTCACCAGCATGACTGTCTAAATGTGAGCTGGACATGCACAACACCAATACACATTCCAAAGTGAGTGGGGGAAGGCCCCCAAAGCCTCAACCCTATAAAAAGAAATTCAGGTTAGTAAGAAGTGCTTGGAGCAGGAGAAATAGTCTTCCTCAGGGAAGAGCAAACCAATTGGTTTTCCATTACCAAATGGTCAAACTTGAAAACATACATAGAAGTAACAGTATACAAAGAGAGCAGGTTATATTTAGGAATATATATGTATATGTTGTCTTAGGGTTACTATTGCTATGATGAAACAACATGGAAAAAAGAAAACTGGGGGAAAAAGGGTTTATTTGGCTTAACCTTCCATATCATTCTCCATCACTGAAGGAAGTCAGGGCAGGATCTCAAACAGGGCAGGAATCTGAGAGCAGAAATTAATGCAGAGGCCATGGAAGAGTTTTGCTTACTGTCTTGATCTCAGTGGTTAGCTCAGCCTTCTTTCTTTTTTATTTTATTTAAATAATATTATTTTCATTTATTTTATGTACCAACCAGTTTCCCCTCTATCTTGTCCTCCTGTTCCCTCCCCTTGCCGATCCACCACCTCCCCATCCACTCCTTCTCCATCTCTATTCAGAAAAAGACAGGCCTCCCACAGGCTTGCACAAAACATGACACATCCAGTTGAGGCAGGACAGAGCTCCTCCCCTTATAAGGAGGTGGGGCCACATAATCCAGGATGGGAAACAGGTTACCAAAAGGCAGCTAAGCCATAGGGAGAGTTCTGCTCTCACTGTCAAAATCCTCACTGAAAAAACATGTTGGAGGAGGGCTCGTTTGTTCATCCTGGCTGCCCGGCTAGCTTAGACCCGAAATGACCACACAGGAACTGTATTAATTTAACCACTGCTTGGCCCATTAGCTCTAGCTTCTTATTTGCTAACCCTTACATCTTAATTTAACCCATATCTATTAATCTGTATATCACCAAGAGGTCGTGGCCTACCAGCAAAGTTTCAGCACGTCTATCTCCAGTGGCAGATCCATGGTGTCTCCTGACTCCACCCTTCTTTCTCCCAGCCTTCAGTCCAGTCCTTCCCACTTACCTAAGTTCTGCCCTATCAACAGGCCAAGGCAGTTTCTTTAATGGCAATCACAGCACACAGAGAGGATTCCCACATTAAGACCAAGCTACACCATGGTCACACAATTTCAGAGGGCCTATGTCAGACCCATGCAGACTCCCTAACTGCTAGTTCAGTATCCATGAGCTCCTGTGAGCTCAAGTCGGCTGTCTCTGTGGGCTCCCGCATCATGACGTCCTCCCCTTCAGTTTACACATTCCGTCCTCATTGTCTTCTGCCAGACTCTCAGAACTCATCACAGTTCCTATCTGTAGATCTTTGCATCTGCTTCTATCAGTTACTAGATAGAGTGTCTCTCATGGCAATTAAGGTAGTTAATGTGGGATTCCCCTCCGTATGCTGTGATTATCATTGATTAATAAAGAAATGCTTTGAGACTATAGCAGGGCAGAACAGAACTAGACAGGGAAAGCTATGCTGAATGCTGGGAGAAAGAAGGTAGAGTCAGGGAGAAGCCATTGAACCCCACTGGAGACAGATGCCAGAACTTTACTTAATAAGCCACAGCCTCACAGTGATACACAGATTAATGGAGATGGGTTAATTTAAGGTATGAGTTAGCCAGAAATATGCTTAAGCTATTGGCCAATCAGTATTCAAAATAATATGGTTTCTGTGTGATTATTTCAGGGTTGAGCAGCCAGGAACAAACAGGTTGGCTCTTACAACAAATTAGTGCCAACCTGTCCAACTAAATCATGTAAAATCTGAGAAATCTTAGAAAGGAATTCTAGACACAGAAAAACAAAGTTTAGCTACTTTTTTTGGTTGTAGGCATGCAGCTCCCTTAAGAGAAGTTTTCCTGATTCAGAGGTAGCAGAAAAGAAGCAACACAATTTTGGAATGGTGGCTTTCTGGGCTGTACGACCAGTGCGAATTCTGGCTCTTTTAGAGCATTTAAATGGGGTTTGTGGGCAGTGTGCTGCAAGTTACTTGGTGGCAGCATGGGCCAACTGATTAACAGAGTTGACGTGATGAGGACATCTCAGCTCCCACCCAGCAGTTTCAGAGGCAGTGAACAGACCTCCCCCATGTTGGACTGGGCAGAGAAAGCAGACAGCACCATATTTGCCTTAGTAATGCCATCACTTAGGTTTTGAAGAAACACTTAGCATTTTAAGATGCATTTCTGGTCAGAAAAGAATTACAGATACACAATAAAGACAAATTCAGATGAGGAAGACCTCTAAATGGGTAAGAGTGTTGGATAAATGTATTTAGGCTTGGAAGAGAAAACAGAAAGCATATAGACAGTTTTAAAAAGAAGTGAATGTTATTTTTAGAAAATGGTAAAGTTTTTAAAGAGACAGAGTATAGACAGTCATAGATTAAAAGGACTGAAAAATAAGCCATGTAAATATGGAATATGCACAGAGAGTCTGGATTATGTATACTATTGTGTTTTATTTGAATTTTCTGACTGCAGAGAGACATTTGATTCTGGGGACTGCTAAGCTAAGCCAATATATATACTTTATTATTTTTTCATTATTTAGAGAACACTTTACTAGTTTTTGTAATCAAACCCACATAGATAAGATCTTACATACTTAATATAGTGTATTACCCCTGCACAATTGGAAAAATATTTAGTTCAACATTTCTAGACCAATATGGCAGTTAATTTCTGTACAATGTCAACTCAATCCAGTAAACTGGGATAGTTTTTACCAAAGTTGACGCACAGCTAAAGTTTCATATATATATAT
>LOJH01031562.1:0-15336 GCA_001685095.1 Ellobius talpinus
GGAAGACAGAACAGAATGCTGGGAGGAAGAAAGCAGAGTCAGGCAGATGCCATGGAGCTCCGGCCCAAGATGGATGTGTATTAGAATCTTCCTGGTAAGTCACAACCCCGTGGTGATACACAAATTACTAGATATGGGTTAATTAAGATGTGATTAGCAAAGAAGAGGCTAGATATAATGGGCCAAGCAGTGCTTAAATGAATATAATTTGTGTGTTGTTATTTCGGGGTATAAACTAGCCGTGCGGGAGCCAGGCAGGATGAAAAGCAGGCCTGCTCGCCTCATCACTACAACCAATACATTTTGTGTGTGTACATACATATGTGTTCTCACAGCTTTCCTGGGACATTGTTGTGTAACATAAGACACCTGCTCTCAAGCATAAAGAAGCAAGTTCTATATTTATCAGCAGCATCAATGCCAGTGCCGAGTTCTATGCTTTCCATTGGACTGGCTTTGGCTCTGGTTTACTGATGAATGCCTCACAAGTTGTGTATCAGCAGCAGAGGACAGATGGACCCTCTAATGTCTGTTCAGGAAAACCAATCAAGTTTTAATGTTTTACAAAATCAATGCTATTTTCTACTCACTGAACGGATACCAGGATCCCAGGCAAATCTCAACCCCCCATTAACCTTTTCAGAACCTCAATTAAGGAAGAACTCTTGTTTTTCTGAAATATCTCAAAAGCCTTCCTGTTGGGATGACACTCTGCTTGGTAGCTTTTATTTAAAAACACATTTTAAAAATATCCATATTCAGTCTTCTGCAAGAGAAATGGGCCAAGAAAAAGTACATATAGTAGAGGCTAAGGTAACCCTCTACCAGCAATCCCCAGTCCAGACCAAAGTCGACACCATGGCACAGCCTTTGCTGAGGCTCAGGCAGGACCCTCCTTAAGAAGAGACTTGTGTCACCATGAGGATTTAGGGTTTAAAAGTAAAACTCAACAAAGGCACCAGGTGAAAAGATTAATGATGTCTACACAGAAGTGTTGGGGTATAAAGAACAATCTAAAGGCATGCACAGGAGTGTCAGGGTGAGAAGAACATTCTAAGAGAGTCCCCATAGCACAAGAGCATCAGAATTCCTAACTCGGAGTCATAAATCATTTTGCACTGGGGTGACAATGAGAAAGATCACACAAGCAGCAGATGCTCACACACTCTGAGTGTCAATTCTAATTTATTTCTTCACCGGGAAAGGGAGACTGAGAGCCGGCCACCAGAGGAACCTCCCCGACTCACTCTTCTTCTGGCCAGACAATGATTTGAATGCTTTGGGGACAAGTCCAAAAAAAAACACGAAGATTTTGACTTCCTACAATAAACAAGAGTTCATTGTTCATTGGAAGAGTAGGAGAGGAAAGAGAATAGACCTCTCCTACCATGACCTAGTTTGTATAATTCAAAAGCGCTTGGCACATTCAAACCAAACGCCATCAAAAGAAATGTATTTTTTAAAAAAGGAAGTCTGATTTACAGTAGGCTGTTGTGCCTGCCCAAAGAGGGCTTTAGAGAGGACACAAGCCAGCTCCAGTGCAATGATATTTGTGCCAGAACAGATCTATGTCTGTAAATACGCACACCAGTATTCACACAGTTCAGAGTGTAGGAAGTGGAGTATATGATCCCTGCTTTTATGAACAGGAAGAGTCTCGTTAGAGCGTTAGTGCCAGAGGGTGCCAATAGGAAGGGCAGGTCCTGAACTCTCTATCTGGAAAGAAATGAATGGGAGCAATACCTCTGGGGCAATTGCTGTCCTTAAATTCATCCGTGTTTAACAAGCCAAGTCTCTTCTCTCTCAGTGTAAGGTAGCAAGTCAATGACGGGAATTCGCTATCCCAAGAAGATTCTGGAGCTGAGATGTACTCTGTAGTAATTGTCCCACACAGGGCAACAACAAAGAATTTAAGGACGGAGCCAAAGTGTATGCACAGCTTGCCTAGCTATTGAGCCATCCAGAAAGCTGCTAGATTTCTGGAGTCACCTTGAAGATCTTATTTCCTGACAGTCTTCATCCAGGAACTGTCGTTTCTTTCCTACTGATTGTTATTCATTTAAGACAAAACGACACAGGACTGCTGCTTATTTTATGTCAACTTTATCCAACAAGAGTCACCTGGGATTGAGGAATTTCTTCACCAAATTGGCTTGTGGAAGGGTATATCTTGGGGTCACTTTATTAATTAATGACTACTGTAAATCAGACTTTCTTTTTTTAATTATTTATTTTGCTGGTGTTTGGTTCGAATGTGCCAAGCACTTTTGAACTACACAGATAGGTTGTGGTAGGAGAGGTCTGTTCTCTTTCCTCCCCAACTCTACCAGAGAACCTTGTTCACTGTAGGAAGCCAAAATCTTCCTGTGTTATAACTACTCAATTATTTGGGGAGGTAGTTAGCAGCCTTTGTAGACCACCTGTCTTTTCAGAAAGCAAAGCTCCCTGAGTTAATTGAGGACTATCTGTAGCACTAGAGCCCCAGGCCTTCTCAAGATGCAAGTGCCCAAAGCCTGCCTAAAGCTTCAACTCTGCAGCACTGGCTGTCATAGTAACTTGACAGTTATGAGCTCTGACTTCCAGTGAACTTATCACAGACAGCTTAAAGACTCCAGGTCCAAATCTCACCTGCCTGGCAATCTGGGGTGTGCATACCAGCCTGGCCTCATTGGCACTAAGGAAACCCACATAAGGAAGATGCCTCATGCTACTGTAGAGACTCTTACACCTTAAAAGCCGTAGACATGGTCTGCAAGATTTTAAAATCGAGCTCTCATGGTTCCCTGCAGACTTCATGGAACCTCCAGGAAATTCTAACTTTTAGACAAGCTTCCAGATACAACTTGGTGCCACAGACAACACTCTGAGAGGCTTTGACAGAGGATGCCCTGGTCTGTCACAACCATGAGGAGCTTGAAGGGCCTGCTACTTCCTGCTACTTTCCCTTCAGTCTGCGAAGTGCAGGAGCAGGGTAGAGGATGACTCCATCCATGCCCCCCCACCACACATACAGGCCTAGAAATCTGCTGCTTCTAAAAGTTCGGACTTCCTCTGGGCCTCTGCTCGTGTTGTAGGCTTCTGTCGCAGTAGGGCTGCTGTTCTGGAGGAACCATCACGGACTGAATCTAGGGTGAGCGAGTGGCCAGCTGAGATTTGGAGCTGCACAAGTGGTGGAAACAGGAGTGAGTATCGTCAGACAGTGCTGAGACTTCTAAGGCGACTCTTGACAGGAGAAATAATTTGCACGCAAGGGGAACCCCACAGTAGTCTTCAGGCGCAGATGCAGCTGTCCCATCTACACAGCAGCGAAGTCACGGGTGCAATGTCACTTTCATGGGTGGCTCAGCGACAGTATTTCACAAATATTGTTGGAAAATCCATACTTTTGTTTTATTTTTAATCTCTACCTTCCTCCTCCCCCAAAGGTTTTCTTAAATCATTAAAAAAATGACTTCCACCCCCTTTCCATGATCTCTCACTTCTCATGGAAGTGTGACAGAAATGTCCCATTTACGGCTGAGCATTCAGCTGTCACTTATTCTCAGCACTTTGTGAGTTAGAATGCATTAACTGCTGTCCACTGCAGAGAGATGCTTCGCTGGCCAAGGTTGGCCACAACACTAGCCTATGGGTAGAAACTGACTTTTCCCCCATCATCATTTCTTTCATTTTTGAGATTATAATATGATTATACAGTTTCCCCTTCTCTTTTCTTCTTCCAAATACTTCCATATCCCCCTCCCTTGCTTTCTTTCAAATTCATGGCCTCTTTTCCATTAATTGTTGTTACAGACATCCATATATTTTCTAAATATATAAATATGACCTGCTTAGTTCATATAATGCTGTTTCTGTGTATGTTTTCAGAGCTGATCATTTACTATTGGAGTGCTCTTCCCTGAGGAAATCCACCCTCTCCCTTTCATCATTTCTTCGTTGCCTGCAGTTCTCTGTGTAGGGTTGAGGCTTCATGGTCTTTTCCCATCCACGTTAGCATGGCCATTGCTGTAGCCTTTGTTCACATTTAGGCAGTCATGTTGGTGAGACTTTATCAGTGTAGCTTCTGATACTGATAGGAGACACAGTCTCACAACACACTCTTTGATTCTCTGGCTCTCGCAATCTTTCCACTCTTCCGTAGGATCCCTGAATCTTAGATTTAGGATTTGTATAATAGCTATATACATTTGATTGGGCTCTGCATTTTTTCTTGGTCATTTTGCTTCTGCAATGGTCTCCATATATTGCAAGGAAAAGTCTCCTTGACTCAGGGTAGGACTACACTTCTCTGTGGGTATAAGGACAAATAACTTAGGAGGTAGAAAGGGATTATCCTGCTTTCTCCTCCAAGATCCATGACTTCACTAGCCAGGGTAGTTGACTAGGTTTCCAGCAGCAGCAGACATAATTTCCCTCCTGTTGAGCGGGTCTAAAGTCCAACTACAGAGCTGTTGGTCACTACCAAGATATGGTTCAGGTGCCATGCTGGTTGTTCTCCCTCATAGGTGTCACAGCTGGGTAGGACTGTTGGTTGCTTCCCTACTTTGAAAATTTACATAGTGCCCTCTGGTACCACAAAAGCTAGTCCTTAGAAAGTAAGCATTCAAATGACTTCCAGTTCAGTGGCCTCTGGGCCTTGTGTCTCAAGAGGGATGACTCTAATTAGGAATGGGGAAGGGAGATAAATACAGAAGGAGGGAGGAAGCAAAATAACAGTAAGAATATTGGATACGTTCATAACTATCTTTAAAAAAACTTACAATACATGTAAGTCAATGTATAAATGTATACATAAGTAGTTTAAATGAAAATTTCCCATCTGGGCTGACAATTATCTCTTCAAAAGTCAAATATCATCTAATAAAAGTCCAACACCAGGCACAAGAAGGCCTCTTTTGAGTCTTTGGTCAGGGCTGTCTGAGAGAATCCCCAAACAGGGACATTGCCCTTGTTCTTGGCTCCTCAAGCCCCCAGAACTGGAACCTAAGTCCCTACTGCTGAAGATGCCACGTTATATTTTTTTTTAGCTGTGCTAATGAGGCTGAGAAAGATCCCAGCAGTTCTTATTCCTCAAGACTCTGGAACTCTGGCTGCTGCTTCCATTCCCTTTACTACTCTGATGCATAAAATCACCCTATTGCACTCCCTGGGTTTCTGTGGGGTTGAGGGTATGTGTGCTTTTCTCTCATTTCTTTGTTCCTCTGCATTTCTCTTCTGTGTATTCCCAGTTACTCCCTTCTCCTTTGCTTGGATTTACAGAACGTGAATAAAATTCACACTTGGTCCAATGTATGTGTTCAGAAGTTCCATTTGTCAGAATTGGTCATCTTTTAGCTTAGCCTTTGAAGTACAGATGACTGGATTTTTAGACAGTCAACTTCTAATGGAGTCTGAGTTTACTATAGGCATTCACTACCCACAGTTATAAAACACAGGTGTTAAGTTTTCTTTCAAAATATTTGCAGTTTAAAAGGTCAAGGATTTTGGCCACTTGCCTTATGCTGAGGTTTTGGTGTGTATGATGTAAGGCTAGGGCAGTGTCCTCCATGGATGTGTCCTGCTTGGTCTGGAGAGCCGAAATGTAGCTGTGGCTTCATGGTTGAAACCTCACAGAGAGGTTTCAAATCTCTTCCTCTTTCATTCCTATGTCTTTGCTACATTACTTTGCTTATAATATTTTTGTAATAGAATTTAATGGTTTTTGTCCTGAAACATCAAGAGTATTGTGCATATCAATTTCTACACATAAACTATAATAAATATTTTACTATCAAAAAGCTTTTCATGGGCTAGGAAGTGGTTCCGTGGGTAACAATGCTTGCTGTACAAGCATGAGAACCTGTGTTCAGAACCTCAGTAAAAGTTGGGCATGGCATCTCATGCCTGTCATCCCAGAACTGTGAGGAAATGGGAAGAGTGGACATAGGAGGAGCATCAGGAAGAGACCCTGTCTCAAGGTAATAAAGTGGAGAGCAATAGAGTGGGGCCCCAGGCTTCCTCCCCTGGCCTCAGCATAGTGCAAACTCCTGGATAACATGCATGTAACTAACAGACACACACAGTTTCTCATTAAGACTTCATTTGAACTTTGGTTGGAATAATGTCTTCTGCTAAGTCTTCCCAAAAACCCATGTGGTAGTGGTACATGCCTTTAACCCCAACACTGTGTTGTACTGCAGACAGGAATGAATTCTACTTGCAAACAATCCCTGCTGTGTGCAGTCTATACTTGTGAGCTCCTCTTCTTATTTACATGCATTGTAATGCCAGTAGTCAGTGCTCACAGACTTTCACACCATTTACACCCATGCAGGATGGAAAGAAGAAGAGGAATCCCAAAGGACTTGTTCCCGTGTGACCTCAACAAACCTGGGTGCTTGCTTCATTTACAGAGTGTGTGTCCCTCCCTGCACAGGGTGTTTGATGCTTTATTTTAAAAATTTCTTGTGCTTTTATTTTATTTTAGTCAACTCAATACAACTAAACCAATAACATCTGTCAAATGTAGTGTCTGTAAAAAAGGTTAGATGTGACCCACCACAAACACTTCAATCAAAGGCTCTAGGAACTGCCTGCACTTCCTACGGGACAGCTGCTAAGTGTCTGTAGGTACTTTAGAGACCAGGATCACCACAGATAAGAACCCCTCCCTCTCTCTCCCCTTATATAACTTATCAGATTTTGATATCTGTAACTTCACAAAATAGCCAGGACCTGCATCCTTCAAGGTGTTCTGAAACAGTTCATTCAACAGTGTTCACGCCAGTGCTCTAGGATGCAAATCTCACTTCCTCTTCTATTTTCGAACTCAAGCATATACACCTGTATTATCAGAGTCTATCCAGTGAGCACCTCTAAGAATATTTCATTGTTTATATAGATAGAAAAATGGCAAAATAAAGTTGCCTCAAGCCTGAATACAAAGTTTCTTCCTTATGAATTCCTTCTGAGAAATTAAAACTCGAAGATTAAATTACAAAGGCAACAAGACTTAAATTTCTCAAAGTCTAAAAGCTATAATATGAAGCTTTCGTGCTGATGGGCGGGGAAATGAAAGTTTGCTATTCATCATCTCCCATGCTGTCTGGTGTTTTGGGCACTAGTGGGTCCTGGCTGTGGGTGGGTGTGAGTTCTTCAATAGCCATAGGCCGGGCTGTCACCTCTGGAAGGCTTTGCTTCCTTATGGATTGGATGATGGGTTAGATTTTTTGTTGCCTTGTTTTTAAATTAAAAAGCCCAACATGTTCAGCAGAATGTTCATCACAACGCTGACTTCCTGTTAGCTCAGAAAGCAAGCAAATAAGAGTTTTTAGCACAACTATCAGGTAAATTCAAGTTCCCAGAAGCTAGGGTACTATTGCCAAAGTCCAAAACTAAACACATTGCTGTCTGAGATAGGAGAACAGAGGGAACCTTGTCCCAATTCACCAGGATGCTGACTGGCCTATATCAGTGGTACAGAGAACACAGCCCAGGAAAGCAAACTCCATGGGAAGGAATCAAGCCTAGGAAGTCAAATTTGTTCCACCATTGAAGGTATGAGATTAGCACACATACTGTACCCACTAGCAGAACATGTCCGTGGTGGTGTCTCCAGGGAGCAGCCCCAGTGGGTTTTGTTTACCTCAGTTAATCTTCCCGGAAACCCTCACAGACCCACACAGGTGCCTTGACTCCAGCTCTAGTGAAGCTGACAGTTAAGACTCATCATTACAACTATCAATCGCCAAAGGCAATTTTGGCAGAAGTATTTCTTTAAATCCTAAAATTCCACTATGACAGCAAAGGCTCTGGCCAGTCAATGTAAACGTTCAGCACCCATCAAAATGATAGCAATCAGAATACTGTGGTATAAGAACAAACCATCGCACACAATACAGAAAATTACCCCTGGCAAAGACCGAGACACAGCAATAAACAGCCTCTTCAATCACTGACATGGGAAAACTGGATTTCTACATGTAGAAGTTTGAAATTAGACCCTTATCTTAACACACACACACACACAATTACTCAAAAACAGATTGAAAACTTAACAATAAGATGCAAAGCCATAAAATTCCTAGAAGAAAACAACAGGGGAAAGTTCTTTGATTCCAGTTTTGCAGTGGAGTGTGTGTGTGTGTGTGTGTGTGTGTGTGTGTGTGTGTGATGGTGGTGGTGCACACCTTTAATCCCTGCACTCAGTAGGCAGAGGCAGGAGAATCTCTGTGAGTTGAAGACTAGCCTAGTCCACAAATTGAATTCCGGAACAGACAGGGCTGCTACACAGAGAAACCCTGTCTCAAAAAACGAACACTCCCTTCCCCCGCCAAAGAAAAAAAAGGAAGGACTAAAGAAAAAAGATAAAAAGAAGAAGAAAAGAAAAGAAAAGAAAAATATAATACATTATAAGTAGTAAAAGTAAATGAGGCCACAGCAAACTGAAAACCTTCTGAACAGAAAATGGAGACAGAAGAGCAGAATGGAGGGAATGTTTGGGTGGAAGTTCCATCCCAAGCCCCCTCCCTGGGAGTTGCATCAGTCCAGACTTCACCTCTGAGAAAGCCCACCAAACGATGGCCCCTCCCCCAGAGATACTCAAGACCATTCCCACAGGGTATTTAAATTGTACCCCAGAAAACAAAAACAAACAAGTGGTTTTCCAGTCTTCCTGTCCCCCCCCCCAGCCCCCGTCTCCTCTCTGGGGCTGGAAGGCCACCCGGGAGCGTTGGTATCCATTAAACCTGGGCTTTTTCTAATTTGGTTTGATTTGGTCTGATTTGGATTATTTATTGTATCAGCAGAGAGGTTTATTGGGGCCCAAAAACTTTTCATCTGGAGGTTCCATTGTGGAGCTGTTTTTCTCACTGGCCCAGGGACACATGGTAAGAAAACCCCCTCCCTTGCACCTGCTCTCCACCAGGCTAAGATCGGCTTTGTCTGGGTAAATTCCAAGTTATTGCCTAAGAGGCCCAAGGCTTCATGTGATTTTCAGGCTGTAGAAGACATGGCTATGCCAAGCACCCCACCTGACCGGGACAAAGACCTGCCTTGTCCCTGTGGGATGCCTTTGTCAGGAGACATCCTGTTCTAGAAATTTTTCATACCCCTCTATTTTTTTTGACCCAAAGTCTACCACAGTGGCACACATTGCACTAGGCTATGGGTTCCAGCATAGATTTCAAAATGGGTACCTACGATTCAAGGCCTAATCTCCAGATGCCCTTGGGTTGCCTTTTACAAAATCTTTAAATTGGGGCTATCTGACACCATAGGTCCTTAACACCTAAATTTTTTTGCTGGCGTGAGAAGTAAACAAACACACACCATATGCCCATGGTTTCTGGATGCTATGCTCCCGCTTCCCACCCCCCTCCCCGCTTCTCTGTTTACTGTTTGTCTGCATTCTTGGCATGTGATCTGGTCACACTGGGATTCTCCCTACAAGGGCTCTGTTCCCCCCTCTTTCCACTCTAAAATTACATAGGTGTTCCGTCTTTAGGTTTCTGTTCTCCCTTATAGCACCTACTGATCTGGCCCTTAATGGGATCAGCTTTGTGCTCACCTGGCTTCAGCTGCCTACTCCAAAATTTTTAAGTTGGTCAGCTGACGCAGGCTCCTAAAATATATATATATATATGTATAAATAATATGGCCACATTATGCTTGTTTTATGTCTGTGTGTGCATGTGTGCTTGTTTTAAAATCTGTAAAACTTGTAACTACAGATTACAACAGCTCTGAAAAAATACAAACAGGTGGATAGATGCTATTTTTGGCTGAAGTCAAAATGAAAATCTCAGCATCATCTTTGGTAAGAATACCCACATGAGCTGGTCCTACCAAGGAGACATTCTGCCTCAATTATACTTTGGCTTACTAAAATATTCCTTCTAATCTTCTTGCCTCTACTAGCATTACCTCTACTGACAGAAGCTTTCCAGGAACTATTTACAAACTACATATTGGATAAAAAGTTCATATTCAAAGTGCACAGGAAGCTCATAGAACTCGGTAGGAAGAACAAGATCACCTGAATTAAAGGAGGCAAATGACCTGAACGGACTTTCTCAAGGGAACAGGTAGTGACAGCCAGTGAATCACTTTCAGGGTAAGTGAAAACATGTCCAAAATCACTTCCATCAGAGCTTCAACCCAAACTGTGAGGCCATATCCCCTCACACCTATTAAAATTGTTCCCCAGAACACGATGAAAATGCTGGCTAGGTTGCTGAGAGGAGGAAGCTCTGCAGGCATTGGTGGGATGTAAACTGGTGTAGCCATTGTGGAAAATAGTATGTGATGGCCTCCAGACATTAAAAGTCAAACTGCCCATGAGGACACAAGCTTATTCATTACAGCGTTATTCACAACAACCGAGATATGGAAATAGCCCCATAACACAATTAATAAAAACCCAGAGACAGAAATTGGGGTTCACTTTGAAGGTCAAAAAAGCAAAACAGCCAGCCACTGGCTCTTACCTGTACCTCACTCCTAAATGACGATCCTGTCTCCAGTGATCTGAGAACGAGACTGTGAGTGAGAGCTGTCTCCTCCTATTTTATATTCCCCTCTAGTGCTGGAATTAAAGGCATGATATACCACTATTGCCCAATTTCTATGGCAAACTAGTGTGGTTACTGGGATTAAAGGTGTGTGTCACTACCTCCTGGTCTGTAAGGCTAACCAGTGTGGCTGTTTTACTTTCTGAACTTCAGACAAGCTTTATTTATTAAAATACAAATGAAATATTACTACATAGCCCAATAATCCATTGACAGATCTATGGATAAAAAAATGAAGCATGCACACCTCATGGTGAAATATTATTTGGCCAATAAATCAAATGAAATCTGATATGGTTCTACAACAAGGTTGGAACCGGAAAACACTACTATTAAATAAAGCAGGCAAAGAGGCAAACACTGTGTGAGTTCATAAACGCTGAAGGCAGACGGGAGGCCAGGCTGCGGTGGAGGGGAGCGGTGGTGTGGCCAGGGTTATAGACTTCAGTGAGCCTTCTAAACAATCCAAATGTGAAGAACAAGCAGAGGCAGGTGTCAGGAAAGAATATGAAACATTGACCTGGGCAAACCTAGCAGTGTATTTTAAAGGCACCTCATGAGTTATGGTCACCTTGAGACCCTTATCATAACAAGTATTTATTAAATGCACAAGGTTGCTAAACAAAGATGACAACCTTGCTTCAAGAATGCAGACTCCTCTGGCTGTGTAGGTCCAGATCTGGGGAAATAGTTCAGGACTGTTTACTGTGTGTAATGATGTTATTATTGCACTCAGCATGGAGGTTGTAAAGTGATTCTGCATGTTGGTTTCAATGTGTAAATGTTTCTCTTATGGAGTCTTTATGCACACTGACCATGAATATTTCATTTTATGGTATTCTCAAATTAAATCCTTACAATCAAAGAAGGTATTTGAACTTGACAGAGCTGTCAATATCTTGAATCCACTAAGTAAAAAATTAACTGCTGTTAATGCCAGAGAAATATGTTCTGAGAAGACTAACAACCCTGGGGCCTTAAAAAGGCCATTCCACTGACTCCAAAGACATTACAACAGATGCCTGATGAGTAACACCAAGGAAATAAGACCTAAGAGAACATGCAGACAGATTTAGAGTAGGAAATTGTTGCAATTCACAGGCATGCCTAGATGTCTCTTTCCTACTTAGTCCCCCTCATTCCCCCATGAGATTAAGATCACCAGGTCTATTTTCTCTGTAGCCTAAAAGTCATGAAACATTTACTTTTTCAACTTCATTTCTCTTGTGGGAATTATTCTCATATGCTAACTTGTCTGAGCCATAGGATGCTCAGGTCAAACATTATTTTGAGGTGAGGGATTTTTCTGAGCAAAATTAGCTTTTAAATAGGTGGACTGAAGAAAACACTGCCCTCCATAATGAAGGTGGGCCTCATCCACTCAACTGATGGCCTCAATACAACCAAAGGCTGACCTCACCTAAGTGAGAGACTTCTCCAGCCTCCAAAATTCTACATTTAATCCTTTACACTAAAACAAATTTACTTTAAACGCGTGCGTGAGTGCACAAACACACACACACACACACAGTGAGAGAAGTGATTCTGTGATCTCCCAAGGAAGTACTACATGGCAGACACTGTGATTTGGGCCCAGGCAAAGTATTCAGGACTCCTGTGTGTGTATGCATGTAAGATACCAAGTTTGTGGTAATCCATCATAGCAGCATTCAACTGTGATGAATGGCATTTGAACTTTTTTAACATAATTTTTTACTGATTCTTTGGGAATTTCACATCATACACTCCAATCCCAATCATTTCCCAGTCCCTCCATATGCACCCTTCACCCTCACAGTGTTCTCCCAAAAGAAAATTTTAAAAATACTAATTAAAAACAGAACAAAATGAACAAACAACAACAAAAATCCCAAACCAGCTCGTTGCTCCACCTTTTCTGCCTCCCCAGTACCTCTCCATTCATCCTAGTGGCTTTGGGAGCTTTGGTGTGTCATGCAGTTTGATCCACTCAGCTTTACTTGCAAATGTTCATTGCAATGAGACATTGATCTGGCTCAAGGCTTCTGGCTTCTGGCAGACCATCATTCCTGGGCCCTCACTGACACTCCTCTCGGATATCCTGTGGCCACCCCAAGTCATGGAGATCCTGTGGCTATGGTTCCACAGGACCAGTTCACTTCACGCACTAGGGCAGGTCACAATTAGGGTAGATATTGGGGTGGGACACCTCAGAGCCCTGGTTATAGGCCTCAGTGGTAGCTGATTTGATCAGTCCAGGCTGCTAGGACAGCCCCCTCAGGCATGGGTGGAGCCAGTTCCTCTAGGCTCTACCATTTGGGGCTAGCATTTTCACTTCCATGGTGAGGGGTAGAGCTGTCTGGAGTTCTGGGGCCAACTCTCCCATGAGGGGTGGAGCCAGCTCTTCTGCCTGTGGCAGTGAGTGGCAGGGCCAGCTTGTCCCTGGGGCAGCAAAGGACATGGCAGGCTTAGCACGGCCCTCGGATTTCAACACGCATGGTTCTGTAGTAACATGGCCATGGAGAACAACACAGACCACAGCTGCAGCAGGACCTAAGACCCAGATTGGCTCTCAGCAGCAGCTCTGGACTGGTTGTCACCATGGCCCCCAGCGACTGAAAACTAATTATGTACCGGAGCAGGACACAAAAGACACAATAGAAATGCAAAGATACCTAGAGCTTTAAAAGAAAGGGTAGAAAATATTCTATGTAAAAAAGACCTATGTGTGCCTATGATATCAAATAGACTACAGAAAGGAAAAAAATAACCACTAGGAATAAGAGAAACACTGTAATTTCAAAATAGCCAATTAATCACAAAGACAAAATCTTAAATTTTATACAACTAACTTCAAAATGAACAAAGCAAAAAATACAGGGCTAATGAGTAAAATCAAGAAGCCCATAATTGTAGCTGAGAAATGTATCCCCAGTCTCAGATGACTAGATGAAAAATCTGGTGCAGCATAGAATATTCCCAAGTCACACTTTTAATTAACTTTACCTAAGTTTATAGTTTTAGAATATAGTCACCCAGCACACAGAATAGTGTCAAAGAAAGTGTTAGGACTTGAAATAATTACTTTCACACATTCTTTTGTAGATTATCTATGTATTTTAAAATACGTATATCCATTCTTGTGTAAATTCAAGAGTGCTGCTACAGCTGGCTTCCTTCATTCCACACCTCACTTGAAAGTTCTTCACATAATTCCATTTACTTTGTGACGGTTCCACTGGAATCATTCTTCTGAGCCACGTAACTAATTTTCCACTGATGACCATGTGTTCTGTTACTCTCAAGAGTGTAATTTCTGGAGCCAAAGTGTGTTTGTATTTAAAATGTGTTCAAAACTTCCAAACAAGTCACTTTCTTTTAAAAAAAATTTATATGTCTGTGTGTATTACATTTGTGTGCATGTGCCCACAGAGGCCAGAAGTGAGCACCACTTCCCATGGAGATGGAGTTACAGGTGTTGTGGGCCACCTGACATGGACACTAGGAACCAGAGTCCAGTCCTCTGGAGAAGCAGCAAGAATTCATAACTGTTGAGCCATCTCTCTCATCCTGTAAAACACCTTCTTCTAAGTTGTGCCTATTTGTTTCCAACCTAAAATATCTGGGAACCTGGGAAAGTCTTACAAAGGGAAGGTTGGGAGGTTCTTCCTGGGACACAATCACGCACATACAGCACTACCCACTCTATGCACACAGGACTGTAGGAACACAGCCCACCATGAGATCTTCATCTTACATGAGGCACTGTCCTTGCCTCTGCCATTGAATCTGCCTCTTCCTTCCTCCTCGAGGTGGGGCTTTGCTTTGTAGTCTAGACTGGCCTCAAACTCGTCCTCTCACCTCAGCCTTCCTGGTGCTGTAATTTTAGGTATGCACCACCATACCCAGCTTGCACAATGTTACTTATTGATGTTCCGATTTAGCTTGCAATGAAAATTCTAAATTTGTCTCAGCCTTCATTACAGGTGGGATAAAAATAAAAGGGCAAAATTCCAGAACCAAATTTGGCCTTGTTTCTGGAATGTTCTCTTCTTCCTGGAGGAATATTTTGTCAACAAAAATGAGTTGTTTTAAGTCCCTGATGTATAAATATTGCCAGTTTGCTCCCAAAGGAGATGCTGTGTGCTATTACTATTGAAATCAGTGTTATTGTAACCAGTAGTTAACTGCCTGACGTAAGTGCATTAGAATAACATGTAACCATTTTTTTAAAACGGGAAACTGATGTTTATTTCCAGTTAAATATTTGGTAATACTGATTTCCTCAGTCTTATCCATTATTATATATAATTCATTCATGCTGTCATCATTCATTATATACTTATCTGATTTACTCTCAGGTTAAGAATACATATAAATTGTTGAAAACACAAATAATGGGATAAAAGTTCTAGTAAAGAAAAACAAAGAAGGTGGATATCTTCAAACTATTTCATAATTATCCATAATTATTGATTAAAAATTAAGTTTTCTTTAATTTCTTATGTAGTTAAGTAAATATAAATGTAAGAAGGAAACCAAGGCAGTTCCTATATAAAATATAAGCACTCCTTGTTGTAATGGCCCCACAGTGATCAGGGGAAAAGGATATAGCATATGGTCCTGTCGTGATGGGAAATATGTGGGAGATATTTTCATAGGCATTAAGTCTACACAAAAAAATAAGGTTGGAAAAAGTTCACTCTAAAACTGCATTTGAAAATTATCATCTTTAGGCTAGAGAGAGGCTCAATGGTGAAGAGCATTGCCTGCTCTTCCAAAGGTCCTGAGTTCAATTCCCAGCAAC
>LOJH01031563.1:0-15359 GCA_001685095.1 Ellobius talpinus
GGTATAAGCTAGCCATGCGGGAGCTGGGCCGGACGAAAAACAGGCCTGCTCGCCTCTTCACTACAAGATGTTACTTCTATATTTTTCAGTTTTATTTCTCTCACGTGTCAAAAGATCCTGGAGGTGAGAAATGCAGGACAGATGCCCGATCTCTGTCATCAGCCTCCTTAGTGTGTGGCCGTGTATTAAAAAGTGGGAGTTTAAAATGCAAACATCAAATCTACCAGTGAAAGGAAGAAAAATAAAAAGAGGGCCTTCTAGTATCCCCTTTAAAGACCTGTGATTTTAATTTCCCTGACTGTTATACTAGCTGCACGTGTATTATGAGAAACAATTTCACAATTTGGAGAAACAGCAAACTCCTATATAACTGGACTATCTCTTTTAAATGAAAGCTATCTTAAAGGACTAGTTGGTTATAAAAAAAACCTTATAGCTACTGTATGATATTTTGGAAGGGAAATCCATGTGTGCACAAATCAAATTATGTAAGAAGCTAAAACTGATCCAATCACAGCTTCAGCATTAAATATGAACCTGAGAGGCTTGCTTAATAGAACATTTTATGTGTGTGCTATGTTAAAAATCAAGGCTATTTTCCCATGCTAAGAAAGATTAAATGAAAAAGGCAAGAGATGAATTCCTCAATCATCAATATTACACAGCAGCCTGAGAGCTGGGCTGACTCGGTAAGAACTGTGAGTCATGGAGTTTCCTGGGGACAAAGCATTGTCTTTCAATATTTTGGAAAGTAGAAATTTTGAACACTAAGACACTGCATTGTATAGAAAGGATTGTGGGGGACAATGATGAAAATGTTTTAACCTACACCCCCCCATTTTACCTTACCATTGTAGAAAAATGCAATTGAATTCTAGTTTTGTCACTTTTTTGAAAAAGTGTTAACTGATAACTAAGTAAAGTCTATTTTAAAAGCCACCTAGCATATCTATAATATATATGACATAGTGTTTGGTTAAGAATAACAAATTAAATGATACTAAATTTAATTTCTACAGAAGCTTCACCTGCAATTTTGGACAATGACAAAGAGCAGTTTAGCTTGGATCCAGTAGTGTTGTCCACTGTATGGATCTACAAATGCAAACACTGAGAAGTTTTAAATTTCCTATTTGCCTGATTGAGTCTCCATCCACTTCTTCATCTTCTTATTTATATAGGCTCTGCTCATTGAGCATTAGAACAGCTCCTTCTTTTCACACCCCATATTTAAATTATTTGTTTTATTCTATAAAGGTATTTTTCTGTGTACTCTGGCTTTAACGCTAATGCCAGGAAACAGATTTGAAAATGTATCAATAGCCTGAGAACTATCCTTTTTAATATTTTTAAGATTATAATATAATTGAAGCATTTATCCTTTCCATTTCTTCCCTCAAAACCCTCCTATAGCCTTGCATATCTCATTCCAATTCATGTCCTTGTCTTTCACTGTTGGTCACTGTATGCATGTATGTATGGGTGTTTACTTAGATTCCTATATAACTTGTTTAGTAAATATAAGGCTAATTTTATGTATGTTTTCGGGGCTGACCATCTGGTACTAGACAACCAATTGATGTGGTCTTTCCTGGGAAAGACCACAGGATGGGAAAGACCACAGGATACAAATCATCTGATAGGGTAAATATGGAACAGGGTGCTTTTTAGGGAATAGGGAGGCAAATGCAGAAGAAAAGGGAGAATGAGCAAAATAACATTAAGGAACCTTGAAAAAAATCACAAGGGATCCCACTATTAACTGTTTATCTAGAAGAAAAATAAAACAAAATAAATAGTAGGCATGTTTTAATGATTTTTACTTGTGGTAGTTCTTCATGTGGTTTCAAATGTGACAGTTTAGTCCCTAGTCTTACGAACATATACATACTCAAATAATTTTTTACTGTTTTCTGGTCAGTTGTTGTAGAAGGGTAGATAAGATAAAGCAAGCAAAATGAGAGCCACATTAACCAAATTTGGTTCTTTTTCACATGTGGTATGAAATTGAGTTACCAATATTTCTGAATTTTTTTTGAAGAAACCTAAATTTTTGAGATGGACAGAAAGCAATCATTCTAAAGCAGTTTGGATTACTATATGTGAATTGATAATATTTCTCTGGGAGATCATGTGTGTATCTCTCTCTTTCTACATATAAATACATGTAACCTTTAGAGTTAGTGAGTGTATATTCATACAAATATATGAATGAAATAATATGCATATATAAACATATGTATAACTTATAGATATCTATACATCTATATGATCATCACAAAAATACTAGTAGTATCATACTCATTTACAAAACAGGAACAAAGAATTTTCTAGAAGCTTATACCTGCTCATGTTCCCATTCTGTTCTCTTTATTGATCTGCAGTTGTGTGTAAGACATACAAAAATTAAAATAATTATACTCCAGAGAAAGAAAATATCAATAAAGTCATGTGAGCTTAATTAAAATTGTCCATGGTAATATAAAGTAAGCAGCTGAAATAAAAAATACTGTTTGATATAGACAAATCTATTTTAGAAGCCCACAAAATTTCCCTGAAAATAACAGAAAGTAATAGCAAAATGAGAATAAAGTTTCAGCCTCACTGATTCCATTCTTAAATCATGCCTTCTCTGCTGTTACACTGAACACACTAACAAAAACTATGATAATTGAAAATTTGTACATTTCCTGATTATAATTTGCTAACAATTCTCTTCCTAATAATAATAATTTTGAGCTATTCAAACACCAGTTTTATTGAAAACCTTTTTTTTTTAAGAAAAAAATTCTGAATTATAAATAATTGAGCCCTATTATTGTCTGTGTGTGGGCCGGGGAGTAGAAGAAAGTGGAGTAGTTAGCCTTAATTATCTGGATAATTTATTTCTGTCAACCCAGCCTTGGTGCCCTTTCCTTTCAAAATTGCAAAGTTATATTAGAAATTACAGTTCGTCTTAAAGGAACTATAACATTAGAGATGACATTTCGGCACGATAACTTATTTTCTCCATGTCACCTTTCTGGTGAGAGTTGTTCAGTGTTCCTATCTTAGGATCGAGATTGAGCGAGCAGATGACAGGAAGGTCAGGGGACTCTTCTCTATCACTCGGAGGCTCCTACCATTGCTGTCTGCAATCAGATTGTTAGCATGTCAGCTTGGGCTGTCAGAGTCCCTTGAGTGCTGTTCAGCCAGCTAAGAGAAAATACCTTGTGTGCTGGCTATAGCTGTCCCTCAGCAACACCCAGTTACTCAGCCATGCAACCTAAACGGGGCATCCGGCCTCACCTTCACACCAGTGTACGATAACTGATTTTGCCTTCTCCATGCGCCTTGACCTCATAAGAAGGCGCGGTGAAGGGCCAAGTTGAAGAACCCGGCAAGTCTTGTATGCTACTGGCCCTCACTTGTCTGTGAAAAGTGGCAGCTTCTTTTACTCCAGTCAGTCAGCAGCGAACGTAATAAAACAACTTTTACTCAGAAAACCAATAAAGCATTTCTTTTATGTAGTGGTGAAATGCAACCACTAGATGACACCAAGAGATAGTTTCTATATGTCTTATTAATCTGCACTCCCTTGTCTGTTCAAGGTAACACTCAGATTTCTGTGGAGGTCATAGACGTCGGCCAAGGAAGAATCTGAATTTTTTTAAATGGCCTTCTTTTGTTATTATCATTTGCCTTCTAATCATGAGGAGCAAACCAAAATAATTAGAAATATAAATAAAATGCAAAACTGTTGTTAGATCATGTGGGTGCTTAACCCTTAGCATTCCCACTTTGGCTTCTTAGGGGGTGACCCTTGGGGAATACTCCATGGGTGTAATTACAATGATCTGGGAGCTTCTGCAGTACCATGAAACCTCCTAATGGGCTTAAAACAAAGTTTCAATTTTCTCTCTACATTTCAGCCTTGTAAGTAAATCTCAGCAAGTCTAGCATCATCTTGTTATGTGGCTGGATGTTGTACTGTTCATATCTGCATAAAACAAGAAGCTGTAGCAACATATGTGAACTCTTGGATGATTGTCTACAGTTCCTTCGAAAGAAAACTAACAGTTTGTTGCAGATTTAGATTGTGGATGGCCCATAGTCAATTAAAGTAATTTGCATTTGGTACCATAAAATTGAAAAGAAAATTGGTTTCCCTAAATCATATGATATTGTTTCAATAGAAAGATTCTTATTTATTTAGAGCTGAATATTTCACACATCTCTACTTGTCTAAGAAGTCTTCAGAGGTCCACAAGCATAAAGACGCGTAAAGAGGAAGCAAACATTAAATTAATAGTTATCAAAAATGTTTTAGAACACTTCATAGTAAAGTTTCAGAAACCCTAAATATAACTTTAAACTATGAGAATGATTTAATTTGGGCAATCATATCCAAAAACAAATCATATTTTCATTTATCTATTAGAAAGAATTTAGCTGGATGGAGTAGGCGCATACTTTAATCCCCACACTCGGGAGTCAGAAGCAGGCAGAGCTCTGAGAGTTCGAGGCCAGCCAGGAGGTCTAGAGAGAGTTCCAGGACAGGCTCCAAAGCTATGTAGAGAAACCCTGTCTCGAAAAACCAGAAAATGATAAAAATAAAAATAAAAAAGAATTTATATTATGTATTCTTGATTCCCAAAGACTATTAGAATATATGATTACTTTTAAGAAGTGAATTGGAAATTAAATATAATGTTATGTTCATGGACAGAATAATATTTAAAATATGCTCATCAATTTAAAAACCTATAATGAAAAGAAAATATTTAAAATTACTCTGGAATAAATGCATTTAAAATATAACACATTATATTCTGACATTTGGTAAATTCTTTTTATAACATTTATAAATATAAACTTTTATCTGTTTTTTTAATTTTATGGGATAGTCTACAATTATAGAAAGGTTTTTCTTGAATTTCAATAATATATATATGTTGAAATTAACATAAAAGATGTATTTTACATTGAGTCTCGCTGTTGAATAATGCTTGTTTGTATTAAATGTTGACCTCTATACAGATTCACTTTTTTGTTTTTCTCATTTTTCTAACTGAAGAAACAGAAAAAACCCACTAAGAAAATTTATTTACAGCACTAAATATATTGATGTCTTTTGTACAATTTTAATAATTAACATATTGAAATTCAACAAAATATAGGAAATCATTATAAAGCCATTTTATTTTTAGAATAAATTTAGAATTCCAAAAGATTAGACATTGTGCTTGATTTGACTATATGGCAGGTGGGAGAAGACAGGTCTTACAGTTTCATAACAACCACTATTTCTCCCAGAAGTTTTGATGACTTATTTTCTGCCCTATTGAACTAAGTATTAATTTTCCTCTTCAATATAGTATACTAGTTCATAAACTAAATGCACACATACATGCATGCATGTACACACAAACATGCAATATGCACAAATGCACACACACATACTCCATGTAAACAGAAATGTATCCTTTTAATATTTATACAATATTGGTCAGTACAGATGTGTAATGTCATAAATTGCTAATTTTCCCTGTGTCATGACTTGCTAATTTTTTTATGTTAGATGTTTTGACATCAGTATGTGTTACAGTCTAAATCTTACTAGCAGTAGTTAGATAGTGACATCATTCTGGTCTGAAATAAGATATCTTTAGAGTTCTGTGATGCATGTTATAAATGGTTACATTAAGTGTTAAAATCAGCTTAACAGAGTGTTTTTTTGTGTTGTTTTAAGCTTCTTCATTGCTATAGTCTAACCTTATATTCACAAGAACAGAAAAATAGTTTTTCATTTGTGGAAAGCCTTGAATTAATAAGCATCTGAATTTTAGAGGGAAATCACACAGAAACAGCTAAAAATAATTTGGCTGCCTAATTTATTTGTCTTCGTTTTCATTTTTTATAGAGATATTTTCTTTATTTTTTCCCTCCATTTACAGGTGCAGAATTAAAGAACATGTTCACTCACTAGATTATTGATGCACTTAAGTGGAGTGTTCCGAAGCATGTAATTACCGTGTAGGCTTATGGCCCTGAAGTAGCCGGGGATGGTGGTGCTGCATATCCATGATTTGAAGGACATACAGTGATGATTATAGAGGCAGTGCTCTACATCCATTCCAGCCCTTTTGTGTTTAGCTGGTTGTCATGGCAAATAATTGGATAGAATTTAAGCCACTTTCTTCCAAGTGGGAAATTCATAATTTTACCCTTCACCTAATTTTGTAGATACTTTTAAAGAATCTTAAAGTTTCTAGAGGAATGACGTAGAGCAGTGTGGGAAAAAAATTTCACATTCAGCAGGCATCTAGGAAAACACACTTCTGTTTTGGAGGGTACAAGAGAAAAAAGAATCGATTTCCATTTGCATTGGTTTGCTTCCTGTCTCTATAACTAAGCCACAGAATTAAGCATTTTTTTTAAATCAAAGCTACTTTACTGACAGTTGCTGCGGGAAAGAAGAAAAAGAGGATCAAATATTCTATACAACACAAGTGAAAATATTACACAGCTTACAATCTTATCTGCAAAAGGAAAAGAACCTTTCAAAAAACAAGAAGAGAAGCAGTAAATAGAAATAATTAGACTAATACCATAGGAGGGAATGCGGTGGGAGGAAAGACTAGAGTTAACAGACAGGTAAAAATATTTAGATTAATTTAAATTGATTTATTTGTTTGTTTATTTGTAATTTACTTTCAATTTTAGTTGTACACTATTGAAAGACATGTGCTAAAAATATCTTTCGATTCTGAAACAACCTTATAAAACCTTAGAAAAAAATTATTGGTAGATTGGGACACCATGCACGGTATTACCTGCCTGAAAGGTAGTGGCCATGCACACATTCTTTGCAATAGACACATCTATTCAATTGTAATAAACAATTAAAAAAGAGCAACACCAGCAAAGCATCCTTTTTGCCTTCCAGAAGAATCCATTTTAGAGAAGCTAAATAAATATGGATGGGGATGCTTAATAAAATTGGTCACTTTATATAAGTGATTATTAGTGTAGCACCAAGTGTAGAATCCCAACATTATCTTTCATAAAACAAAAATTATTCCTGCATCATGGTCCACTCAGTTTAACAGGCATGTTCTAGGTGCTTCTATGCTGAGCAGGATGTAGATATCAAGTCATACTCAGTGTAGATACACCCTGTAATGTCCAAGGTTGTACGTGTTCATTCAAATTTTAGGGTTCTTATGTCCATTTTTATGTACTGCCTCTTGATCAAGGGAAAGGAAGTTTTTCTATACCCTAAAAAAATATACAAGTAAGATGAAAGAATGGCAAGAATTTGGAAAAAAATGAAGATAGACAAATAATAGGACTTTGCCTGTATTCTTTGAAATTTTTTTCTGATAACTGCAGATTGGAATTAAAGTTTTGAGTTACTCAAATATCACAGTTCATAAAACTGAAATAAGTTACAAAACTAGTCCATCTATTTTTATAGTAATAATATTATGTGATTTATTTCATGAAAATCTGTGCATAACCAAGCATTGAAGTGAGGAAAAATAACTAATACAATTCAAGGTAAAATTAAAACCAAATCTCAGGAGTTTTTTGATATTCTAAAAATGATCAGTTGTTGCTCCAAAGCAGGTTTGTTTTCAGTTACTGAAAGGCTTTTTCACTCTACAAACCTGAATGAGAGCAGAATTTACTGTGTGCGTTGTAGAGCATGGTGTAATATGGACAAAATTCTGAGTGCTAGAAAAAATCATCCTGGCTTCTTGTTATTCAGAACGTAGAATGCAGAATATTTATTAATTTTTCATCAGAAATTTTGATTTCCACCTACTTTAAACAGTTACTTCCAATACGAGAAATATCACAACTGGAGAGGAGTTGTGCGCAACTTTAATTCCAGTACTTGGGAGGCAAGGCAGGTGGATCTCTATGAGTTCAAAGCTAGCCAGGTCTACAAAGAGAGCTTTCTGAGATTATTTGCAAGGCAAATGCAGACAAATTTACAAACATAAGAGCAAGTATTGTCATACTGTGCCCTGGACAGAAGAGAAGTCACACACTGTAGTTCACTTAATATGGTAATAAAAAGAGATTGCTTACCGTACATTGTAGAGCTCTGGAGTCTCTTTGTTATAGTCTGTACTTTTATCTCTCCTTTTAATGTCATATGTATTTGATTATTCTCTGTGTTCTGTAATTTGTGGAAGTTTTTGCCTTTTGGTATTTTATTATTTATTTATATATTTTTAAAACAATCGTTTTTCCATTTTACATGTCAATTATTTTGGGTATTTTAGAACATTAAAAAGAGTTCCTTGGAAACCCCAAGAACAGATTTTCTTTTATTTACCTTGCTCTAGTTCATGTTATTTCTAAGTGTATTGTCATTGTGAATTGGTATTGTCATTCTGGGAAACCCAAAACTGAACAAAGACTGGATTGATCTGAGAACAGGGAAAGTAACTGTGTGCCCTGCAAAGTAATGAGACTAAGACAATAGATATTGTTTGATTTTGAATTGAGAAAAAGTTAACAAAAATCATTCATGGTTTTTAGTTAACACCAGGAAGTATCCCATGCTTGCTCATAAACTTAACATCTGAACATTCTGTCTGTATAAAGTTTTACTGACACGTGCAAGGGTAGAAGTTTTATGAAGTCTTATTTCTCATGGGGATGATAAGTTTACATTGACAGGTTGGCCTTTTTTATTATCTCATTTATGGATTTAATTCTTATACTATGCATAAACAATCCCCTTGTACTCCTCACTTAGTCACCTCACTCAAGCCCACTACAAAAAGAATCTCTTAATTAGAAATTTGTTATAGGAGAAAATAAGAACAGAGATTGATAAAGGTATTTTGATCATTTACATTTAAATATATACTTGAAATTCATGGTGGGCAATTCATTTATAAAATAATTATTGGCAGAGAAATGTCCCACGAATAGAGTACTAGCCTGACAATACAAGTTCAGACACCCAGAACTCACATACATCAGGTGCAGTCGTGTTCATATCTGTAATCTAGTGCACCACTGTGGAAAGACAGAGGTGGAGGCAGCAGCATCACCATCAGCTTGCACGTGTCAGCGAGCCTCCTGTAAGCAGCAGAGACCCACAGAGAGACCTTGTCTGAAGCAGTGGAAACTGCAGCCAGTATGTAAGGTTTCATCTAACCATGATACACACTCCCTGAAACACATGTTTACATTTACACATGAAGTGTGTAGATGTGTCTTCACACATACACAGAGAAATAAACTATTTTATCAAGTATGTTTTTTCTCCTCGGCATCATCTCCTCCGCCCACCACCACCACCTTCTCTTCATCTTTATCCAAATCTTCATTTGATAACAGACATTGACAAAATACAGACAAAATCAACCACATGTACTCTTTAGATAGTATTGTTAAAATTAAAATACAAGTTACTGACTACAATGTTTGTACTTTTATTGTATTCAATTCAATACTTTTTAAAGTATATATACATATATATGTGTATGTATATATACTTTACATATATATATGTAATAAGTCTATCTCCAATAACTGCATCATAATGTTTCATTACCCTTAATAATGCTGCACCCATTAAAGACACTCCCCATGGTCCATTCCTCACAGACACAATGACCTAATTCCTGTCTGTATATTTGTCTATTCTAAAGATGACATGTAAAGGAAGTCACTCCATTATAGCTCAGTGTCTGTGAGTACTGTAGTTATATTCCATTTCTTTAGCAATTTAAATATACTCTATCCTTCAGTGACTGTATCTGCAGGTTTTTATATTTATTAATTTTTCAAAAAATGTCAAATTTCAAACTAGTTAATTTCTTCTGTATACTTTTCTCATTTTTCCTCATTAATCTTTATTAAATATATATTGAACCATTTTAAAGATTCAGTTTGCTCTTCTTTTTCATTTTTAAGGTAGAAAGTTAAGAGAGTAGTATAATAAATTTTCCTTATAATATACATAGATTTATTTTATCTGTAAATATTTACTTCACTTAGATTTAAATATAAATAAACAATACATTTAATATAAATTTTGTATATAATTATCTTTAAAATATGTTTAACATTTATATATTCCTATAAAATATACACCCGAATTTCCTTCAAAACATTCACTTAAATACATTTGTATTTTGAAACAAATGGCTTCCATTTATTTAAATGATTTCTTTTTTCCCACTGTGATTTCTTCTTTGACCTATTTTCTTCTTAGGAACTAATTATCTATTTCCCACATATCTAGAACTTTAAAATACCTTTTATTGGTATTTAATTTAATTCAATTTTTGTCAGGAAACATACTTTATATGCTCCTATATCTTTTCATATATTGAGAACTGTTTTACTAGTTCAATACATTTTAGGCTATCCTAAGGGGAAAAAAGTTTATGTGTATCTGAATGTATATTCTGTGGTATTTGTTTGAAAGTTTCTGTGAATGAAGACCTGTTTGGCTGTTTATGTCAATAACTTGTTTATAAATTGTTATTTTCTTTTTGTTTCCAATCCATTATTTGAGCTGGACACTGAAGTGCAGCTTGCTGACTACTTTGATATTTTATATTTTTCTTCATTTTAGAAATTTTTTCCTCACAACACTTGTGGACTTGATTTGTGTGGGGTGTGTGTGTTTGAGTGTGTGTGAATACATTTTGCCAATTCTAAATGGGTTAACCAAACTCTTAATCCAAACTATCTCCTTTTAAGGTAAAATGACAATATTTGTCTAAAGCTTTATTTTGTGTATCCTTCCTAGCTCTTCTTAGTTTATATTGGACTCTGAACTGTTTTCTTTTATTGTTTCGTGTCTTATAAATAGCATGTCGATGGATTGCTTTTCAATTTATTTTTCTCTGTTTTGTTTTATGAGCTATCATTCCGTAGTTGTGCTTTCGCGCACACTTTCCTGTGTATCACCCTTCCCACTCTCCTTCTTAGCCCCACCCACACATTGTCTCTGTTCTCCTGACAGGAGCACAGATTCCATTTTCATGTCAAGCATACCCTGTTGTTCTGTCACCCCCTCTTTCTGCCTCCTATCTCCCTATGACTATATATATATATATATATATATATATAGTCAACCTAAGATTCACACAGGAGAGAAAATATGTAATGTTCATCTTCTTTGTCCTAAATTGCTGTATTTCATATGAAATTTTCAGTTCCATTAATCTTCCTGCAAATGTCATGATGTTGCTTTTAGCTACATTTAAAAAAGACTCCATTGTGTATACATACTACATTTGTTTTAACCCAGTCATGTGTTTATGGCCATCTAGATGGCTCCATTTCCTAAATGTGCTCAGTCATTGAGCAATAAATACGTGTTTGAGAATCTCTGTGGTGGGACTTGAACCCTTCAGCCCTCTGAGAATGAGCCCAGGAATGGTTTACCTGGATTATATGATAGGTCTATTTTTTTTCTTGAGAAACCTCTCTGCTGAATTTCATAGTGGTTTGAAAAGTTTATATCCACATCAACAGGGGCTGGGGCTCCTGGTTTCTCACATAATTATCAGTATTATTGCTGCTTGTTTCCATGAGGTTTGCCATTGTGACAAACATCTTTGGAATCTCAAGGCAGTTTTAGTTTCTATTTTCCTGGTGAGTAGGAACTGTACACTCTCAAAAAAATACTTATTAAGCTTCCGTGATTCATATTTTGAGATTTCTTTCTTTGTTTTGCCCATTTATTGACTGGTAAATTCCCACAGTTCTTTACATATTTTAGATATGAAACTCAGTCTGTAATACAGCTCACAGAATTTTCTTTCATTCTCCAGACTGTGTCTTTACTCTGGTGATCATTTCTTTTGATGCAGTAGTTTTATAATTTTATGCCATACTATTTATCAGTCCTTAGGGTGGCCTTGAGTACTAATAGATTCCACCCTAGCCAGTTCTTGCACATGCCTCTATTTTGATTATTTTCCCAGTGTCCCTTCAGCAATTCCAGAGGTTTCCAGTTGTATGATAATCCTTGTGGGACAAATTGCTGAAAAGACATTTTACTGTTTCTAATGCTCATTGGTAGTATTTAAGACTTTTCTTTTAATGGAATTATTAACAATGAAAGCATTAAATATGCCTGTTTTACACTCTACATTTACTTTCCCTCTTTTAAAAATATACTTTAGGCTATTTCTTTTCAGTGATATTATAATTCATTCTTTGAAAATTCCATACATATTTACAATGTATCTTGATCATATTTCTCCCCTCTAACACTCCTAAATAAGTCCTCCTCCTAACATTATCTCCTTTATGCATGCATACATATACATACATACACATATAAGTATATGCATATACCTATATGTGTGTATATATAATATGTAATATCCTATAGAGTCTAATTAGCACTATCTATGTGATATGTATAGGATCAATTGACAGTGCATGGGCAACCTACCGGTAGATACTACAACAATACAACAAAACGAAGTAATTCTTTCTTCACCAGTAAACAGCATCTACTACCAGTAGAACTCAGTTAGGGGTGAGGACTTAGGAGACCCTCCCCCAATCACTTCTGGAATTTTGATGAGCTTGATCTTGTGCAAGACAGTCACAGCTATTGTAAATTTATGCAACAGCTCTGTCACAATCAGAGATAAGACAGTAGTCATAGGAGTCCCCTGAAGTCTCGGATTCTTACATTTGTTCTGGCCATCTTCCACGATACTCCCTGAACCTTAGTGAGGAGGGGTTGAAATGCACATTTAGGGCTGAGTCTTCAGGTCCTACACTTCAGCTCTTTGACTAGTTAGTGATCAATGTTTGCATTATTTGTTGCCGCTGCATCAAAGAAGCTTCTCTAATCAAGGCTGAGAGCTGTAAAGGTCTATGGAGTTTTAGTCAGCTGTAAAGAACAAGGAAGTCATGAACGAACGCTTCAGGTAAATGGATGAAACTGGACAAAGTTATACTGAGTGAAGGCATGCATCTACAGCCAGAAAGACAAGTGCTCACGCGCGCTCTCACCAGAAATCTAGCTTGAAGCCTTTTGTTTTGAATGTTTACCTGGAGCACAAGTAAAAGCCAGGGGATTACACAGCAGTTACTCAAGCACAGTGCATTTGAGGAGTAGGATAGTTACATTTACACTATTTCTTTAGGGCTACTCTGGTGTTTACCTCTAAAATATAACTGCCTAGCTCCGACGGCATTTGTTTGACTCCATTAGTTTATAAACTCACTGATACTACACTCTTATTCCATATCACCGTTAGTTTGACTGCCACACCGATTACACAGTTCTATGATGTTCACATAGACAGATTTTAAATTATTCATTTCAAATTCTTATTTATTACTATTGCATGAATGTGTGCATACAGCAGAGGTGAGAATGGTCAATGTTGTAGAGTGTGTTCTCTACTTTGACCTTTATGTGGGATCCAGAATTAAATCAGGTCACCAGGCTTACGCAGTAAGCTCCTTGTCTGTTAAGCCATTTCTCCAACCCCATTATTTCTTTTGAACATTGGAAGTAAAATGGTAACAAGAAAAAATACACTTGCAGGACATTCAATACGCACCTATGTGTTTACCTTTACTAATGGTCTTTATTTTGAACTTGAGATTTTCACTAATGTCTTTCAATTTAACCCAGAAAGTGCTTTAGGATTCTGGCAGGACAGTATTTTAAGCCACAACTTCTGTAATTCTTTGAAATTTGACACTTTTCAAAATTTGGCAACTTTTTCATATTCTAGTATTTTTATGTGTGTGTCTCTCTGTGTCTGTGTGTATGTATATGTCTCTCTCTCTACACACATATATATACATACACATATATATATATATATGTGTGTGTGTATATCTATATCTCATTTAGCCTTCCAGTCCCTGTTACTCTTCAAGAGAAATAAATTATTAATCTTATTAAAGATGCTTCAGGAGTCTTAAATCTTTTCTTTGTGGTTTCAGCAGTGAATCCTTCCACTGATTTTGGATTTTAAGCATTGTTATGACTTATCATAACATATCTTAGAAAGTAGTGAGATTCCTAGATGGACAGATCATGATTGTTTATTGAAATTAATAAAACATTAGCAATTACATCTCTAAATATTTTATAGATATTTTTCTAGATATTTTCCTGTCTGTTACTTTCTCCCTCTCATCACATAATGTATGCTGGTCTACTTGATGTTTCCTAGATCTCTGACATGGGAACTAGTGGTTTTCTTTTTTGTTTGTTTGTTTTGTTGTTGTTTTTGCATTTCAAACCTAAAGACTTGGAGATAACATGTCACACCTTAACACATCATGACCATAAACTCACTCATGTTGCTATAACAAAGGTACCTTGTCATGGCAAGAGTTAGGACTCAGAACTTCTGATTAGATCTCATCTTGTGTACAGTGAGAGGCATTGCTCCAAGTGAGGGCTGACCAGTTTTAATCATTGTCTTCATGACTATGCAGCCTTTTAAGTTCATTAAAATACAGAAAATAGGAGTTAGATGGGGGAGCAGTTAAGGGTACAGTAAATAATGCCCTTGCAAAGTACCTGTGCTTGGTTCCCTATACACACATTAGGTGACATGCAATTGCTTCTAACTCCAGCTCTATGGGGTCCTATGTTCTTATAGCCTCCATGGATACTTGCACTCACCTGGAAATACACACACTAACACGCAAATACACACACATATCACACACACATAACATGCACACACATGATTGCAAACACTCACAGATACACCACACATAGCAAACACAAACACACAGCACACATACATATAAACACACCATAAACACATACACTTCAATACATCAAAAGTAATTAAATCTTTCATTTATAAGAAAATACAGAGAATAAATCAAATTATTTGCAACCTTTTATGAAGGTGAAATCCTATAGGTTCTTATTAGTTAACACATCATTTAAGAGAATTCTGACCCATCAATATCAGCCTCATTCATCTTATTTCTTTTTTTATTCTTTTTTATTGATTTTATTGAGTTATACATTTTTCTCTGCTCCACTCGGTCCTCTCCCCTCCCCTTCAACCCTCTCCTATGGTCGCCATGTTCACAATTTACTCAGGAGATCTTGTTTTTTTCTACTCCTCATGTAGATTAGATACATGTATGCCTCTCTTAGGGTACTCATTGTTGTCTAGGTTCTCTGGGATTGTGATTTGTAAGCTGGTTTTCTTTGCTTTATGTCTAAAACCCACTTATGAGTGAGTAGATATGATATTTATCTTTCTGGGTCTGGGTTACCTCACTCAATGTGATGTTTTCTAGCTCCATGCATTTGCCTGCAAATTTCAAGGTGTCATCATTTTTTCTGCTGTGTAGTACTCCATTGTGTAAATGTACCACATTTT
>LOJH01031564.1:0-16796 GCA_001685095.1 Ellobius talpinus
ATGATGATGATGATGATGATGATGATGATGATAATAATAATAATAATAGTAATAATAAAGAATATACTTAGAAAAAAGATTGTGAGTTTCATTACAAATACCACCAGCGCATCTAAATATAAGTTCCTGAATTTGCAAGACTCAGATTATAAAAGATGTTTTAAATTTTCTGCTGTAAAGCTGTGGGCTGTAATACAAACTATAATAAATAGGCACACATCTTTGTGTAAACACACACAAACCACAACCAACACCAACACCACCATCACCAGAAGTATACTTTAAATAAATTATGTGTGTGAGTATCTGCCTGCATGTGTGTGCATAGACCATGTGTGTACAGTGCCCCTGGAGGAAGAAAGTGCTGATGGTTGTGAGTTGCCAGGTGGACAGGAGCATGTGCTGCTATAGCAGTGCTCGCCCTCCAGCCCCAACTATACTTCTGTTATGGTTTCAAAGATCAGGTTTAGACAGTTTTCAAAGAGAGACTACAACACAAAATGTTCATTACTAGTAAATACTCTTCTACATAGCTCAAAATCAAATTTTATCTTCATATAGCAGTCACCAACTACAATTCAACTGAATTACACCCCTACACATAAGCATTTCCTTACTAAATTCATTTTATATTGTATATAGAAATCATTGATTTTATTTCTCATCAGTTATACAACATCAGAAAAGTTAGTATTTATGCACAGAGATTTTAAATTTGTCAATTATGCAAAGTCAAAATTGTTATTGAATATATGTTCTTGTATTTCAATCAAGAATTTTTAGTGACATTGCAATAGAAATCACTTAATTTAATAGAGTTTTCAGTATCCTGTGATGAAACTATTTTAGCATTTCTGGGGATTTTATTTACATAGATATTTATTAGAGGCATCATAAATGTCTTTTGTAAAAGGTTAAAAACATTATCTACAAATTTTAATATTTAAATATTAACAATATTATGTTCATTTTGAAGAGCAAAATATACAATAGACATATTTAAAGTATATTTAATATTCACTACACATATTAGTACAAAACAGCTTATAGATATAATATACCCAAGTTTGCATACACACATCGAATGCAATGTTTGCATCTAGCAGATGTACCAATGTGTGTGCGCACTGATTGTTCCTACTAGCAATTAGTTATTTCTCACTCTAAATAGGCCAAACATGTTACAGGTAAGTACAAACAGAATCTATAACCCGTAAAACAAACACCGTTCTGCTCATTGTTTTACTATTTTTCTCTTGCAAAAAAAATATATACATGAACCAAAGATATAATATACTCTGTTACATTAGAACACTGTAATGTTAAGTATGATTTCCAAAAGAGAAAATAACTTAGGACACCATAAATCAAAGTGCCAGGCCTCACATTCCACTGCCAAGGCTCCTGCCGCAGCACTCCACCAAGTCCTACACTGCAAAACCATGCAGAGACGTGTGGGGAGTACCGGGCACTGAGAAAATCTTCAACAAAATTTCTGCTCTGAAGAAAACAGACCTGAGTCTGCTTACATGGTAATGATTTGAAGGGAAAATGGGTGTTTGACAACCATGGCCTGAAGGCAAAATCCTTGTAGTTTGGCTGTTGACAGCATTTGAGAAAATGTCAGAGTTGCCATAAATTTTAAGGTCAAATTGTACACAGGCTTTCTTGTTTTGTCTGCAAGACTAAAAAAGATTCTATTTCACTTCTGTAGGTAACTTTTTGTGCATTATGATGAGCATACTTTACATTAGCCAAATATTGCTGAAACTGATTTATAATGCAGTTTTCTGTAAAACTGAAATAAAACAAAATAGTAAGAGGACTGCTATAAATGGTCTTACCAAGTGAAGATAAGGCATAGGAATGTAGATATCAAAATCAAAACTTGATTAAACATTGCAGACTGTGTTCGCTGAATGGCTCTATGAAGATCATTCTAGAATAATAAAAACATATTTTAAGTTTTGATAAATACTAAATATGCATGAGTTCAAATTTCATGTATCCTCTGTATATGTATATATATATATATGTGAATTTAGCAATATATTATCATTTTATGTAGATCTAGACAGAAGTTCCAAAGGAATTCATATTAGAAAGACAGACTATGGGAAGACCAATAGAACACTAAATTTCTGCTCACATTCTTTGCAAAAAAGAAATTACAAGTTGTATTTATTACTCCCCGACATACCCAGCCCACTATGATTATGCAGGCAGACTGTACTCTCAGTAAATAAAGACGTATTAAAGGGAAATTGTGAGTTCAAAACCAGGTTGAACTGTATAGTTAAAGGCTATATCAAAGGCAAAAACAAGCAAACAAACAAACAAAGAAAACAAGCAACCACATCTTCCAAAGATAATGATATCATAGGGCAAAATGCGAATTTTTAGAAAGGTAAAATATCAAAGAGTAGAGCAGTGAAAGGTAGCTGGAACTATAATTAAAACTCATTAATAAGCAATTACACAAATTCCAGCAGCCTGTAACATAGCAAAGACAGCAATTGTCCATTAAAAAAGACTAACGTTGACTTCAGTAATGTTAATATTAAAAGAAATATGAGTGAAGGCGTATATGTTGAACAGACACGTACAGGTCTCCCCAGACAACTAAAGATTTAGAAGGCAACCTGGTAACACAGATCAAAACAGTGAACAATGTCGTTCCTATTCTGTGCATCCATACAATATGTAGTGACTGAAAAAATAATTTAAACATTAATTACTTAAATACCCTAAAAGATGGACACTGACAGTTACATATGCTTAGGTATGTTAGAATTTTTTGTTTGTTGTATACAATAATGGACATAATGTGATATTTATAGTAAAAATATGAAACATGAAAATAGTTAAAAATGATGTCTCTAAAATCAGTTTTAGAAATATTGATAAAATATTGTTATAATGAAGTATTTAATAACATAACTCTTTGCCCACTGACTTACTAGTATGTGACAATTTCAAATAAAATATAAAATTGGTTAATCTCACATATGACTTGTGTGCATTTATCAATAATTATAGAAGTAATTACAAGTATTACATTCAAATGGCAGAATTTGTTTTTTATATTGTATTCAAATTTTTCTGTTAGTATCAAATCTTTAGCAGTTAACTTGTATCCATCTCATAATCAGGGGAGAATGGGAAAATAAATGTCATTAATAAAGTGATCACAGTTCATTATTTTAGTTTTTGGTAGTAGATTAAGCTATGACTGTTGTGAAAACACATACAGGGATTACTGGCCTGAATTTTATCTTTATTCCTTAGGTTCTTAGAGTAGATGGGCTGATGATTAGAAAAATAATCTATGACTCAACATCCAGGGAGAGCTGAAAAGCAAGTTAACGAATAGCAATGTCATGTGAGTCCTGAACTCATTGTAAACTGTCTATTTCTCTTGAATATGGACTAATAGTTCCTGTTGTGGAGGGGTTATTTTTCTAACAGCTAAGTATATGGCAATTCGCAAAGATTAATTTGGTACCAGGTGTTTGTTTTTTTTTTTAATTAGCGGTTTATTTAGTCAAATGGTAATTCTTTGGAGCAAGGAAGAGAGCAGGAGCTTCTCCACGGGCCATGTTTGCCCAAACTTTCCTTCCATTGGCCTTGTGCTTTCCTGAAAATTGTGGCTTACTTCACAAATGTATTTAAAAACACTATTTTGCTGTTAATGCTCAAATGTTATTCTGATAATTCTTAGCTCAAACTTTTTGACATAATGTCTGCTTAAAGGTCATTTAAATGAAAAATAAGTGTTAATACTAACGTTTAGTTTTCCCCGAAATATAATCTATATTATTAAACCTTTCAGATACAATATTTTGCATGTCATATGTGTGTGTGCTTGTGTAATTACACTTTGTTTTCAAAACAAGTTTTCAACTAGATTGCTTTTTTTAAGATGAAGACATTAGCACAGAAAATAAATCAGATGTTATTAAAGTGTGAAGTATAGTAGGTCTTCTGTAATTTGAAAGTGAAATGTCTCCATAGATTAATGTGTCTCAACATTTAGTCCTCAGCTGGAACATTGATTTCAAAATTGTGGAAAACTTATTCTTGTAATTAAAATTAATATCCTTTATGCACGAAAAAGTATACACACACATACACACACATTTGTGCATGCATGTGGATACCATGGCTCCTCTATGAGTGCATGTGGGTATCATGGACCTTGTGTCAAAGTTAGAGGACAACTTGCACTTCAGTGTCTCCTTCAACCTCATGGATAGAACTCAAGTTCTCAAGGAAGGAGTCCTCACGCACAGATCCATCTGACCAGCTTAGCAGTGGAGTCCTTAAAATATGGATCCTTGCTGAAGATATCTATCATTGGGGAACTTGAGACTTAGAGCTCAATCCTATTTCCTGCTGACTCCCTGCTTACTGACTACAGTAGCAATGTGACCAGCCATATTTTCCAGCCATACCTTCCCTTTGATGATGAAAAGGGCTCTGGCAGTATAAACCAAATCAACCCTTTCTTTAATAATTTGCTTTTCTTCAGGTGTTTGGTCATAGTAATAAAAGAAACAGAAAAAAATGAGTACTCAGAAGTGAGTTTGTTTCTGTGATAAACCAGATAATATAGATATTATTCCTTTGTACTAGTTCACAAACACAATGTGGGGGAGCTTTGGATTCTGGGTCAGAGAATTTCTAAACCATTTTAAGCAAAAACTAATGGGTTTTCCAAGTAGTGGGGTGGAAGAAGCTCACAGGACTTCAGAGGAGAACAAGAACTCGACAGAGAACAGGGCTGGAGGCCATGGCTGTGGTGTTCAGAAAGCAAATCTGGAAGCATGCTGCCTATCCCCTGATAACTTCAGTGAGGCTGAATTTTCAGTAGACCGATACTGTTACTATCGACCGTTCTTATGCAGGTTTCCTTGAGGAAGAGCAACACCTGGAGAAGAAAGATGTCTTCTATTTAGTGTATCATTTGATGGTAAAATAAGTGAACTTAAAATTGAAAGCAAGGGTACTGAAAAGCACTTACAACTGCTAAACAGATTAGCACCCTAAAGATCAACTAGTGCTCTCTACAGCGTCAGTACTTGAAGCTGCTGCTTTTCTCGCTTGAAGGAGGCAAAAATTGACAACCTCATCAAATAGCACTGGTTTTGGAGGCATGAAAGATGTGAGATTGAGGAATCACATAATCTCAAACCCCAGTTTTAAAGGGCCAATACAGCCAGGAAATGCATGGCAGGAATGGAGTCTTAAGGAGGCCTCAAGAGGCCACCAAATGTAGCTATAACAGTGAAGTCTAGATAACTTCTAGAAAAAGTAATGGAGAAAAGGAAATCAATGCAGAAAAGTAAAGTAAAAGGAGAAAACACAATGCAGGAGATGAACAGAAGCTGGGTTTCCACTAAGAAAAGCTGTAGCCAGGTTCCAGATAGAGGAGAGGGCTTATGTGTTCTGTAAGTAGTAACCATTAATATCAGGGCTACTATTTGAGCTGAGCTATTTAGAGTACAAACCTTAGGTGTTGAACACAAAACTTCAGGATTTTATATTTTCCTGCTAGGTTTGGTCCTACTTTGGTAAACATTGCTTTGCTGTGGCCATAACTCTTTGGAAATGCAAATACTAATCTGGAATTGTAGATTAGAAGAATCTGACTTTTGTAGGGTCTTACAATTGAGAAATCGCCTTTGAATTTAGAAGAGCTTGGACTTTGATCATTGTTAGATACATAACAAATAGGGACTTTTGAAATAGAAACAACCACATTTTGCCTTATAAGCAAGTCATGAGCCTATGTGGGCCAAAGGCAAAATTTATGGTTTGAATGTAAAATGCCCCCCAAAGACTTAAATATTTGAACACTTGGTACTCAGCAGGTTGCAGTATTTAGGAGGATTGTGAGAACTTTAGGAGGTAAGGCCCTGCTGTAAATCTGGGATTTTAATGTCTGGTCCCACTTCTTACCCACTGTCCCGCTTCTTGACTCCAAACCAAGAGGTTATCCAGCACTCCAGGCAGTTGCTGAAACACCTTTCCTGTGGCCATGCAACGCCTTCCATACTGTGGCATACTGGAGTCCTCGGAACAGTAAACCAAGTAAATCTTTCTTTCCTTAAATTGCTTTCCATCAGATATTGGTCACAGCAAAGTGCCTTATTCCAGACACACATTAGCGTTTGAATAAATATTGACTAATTAATGAATGTCTAACAACTTGCTTGTAAGTGCCGGAAACAGTGGCGAACACTTTCAGGTCATGGGTATAAGCGATTCCTTCCACAGAGTATCAGCCTTTGATGGATGTGGAGAGTGACGACGGCACAGCTGGGAATTTTTCATGTCTTTCTCCATCTCAGCTTTCTGAGTTACATCTGCCACTCAGCTCAACATAACTGAGTCTAAGAGAATGATCACAAATGAGGAGGTACTCGTTCTGAAAGGGCCTGGCAAACCCCCACATTTTTATGAAACTTGAAATAGTGGACAAAAACATTCCTAAGTAATTTAAATCTAAGGCTTATGAACTAAGAGCCACATATGCATGAGCAGATAGCCTTAAAACTGAAGGATGCTCCTATTTGGAGACACTGTTCAAACCTTTCGACCTGTGTAAATAGCAGTTAGGTGCTGAATTGACGAATTCAAAAGGCCTGAACCATTTTCTTTTCAAAACTGAAGCCTTGAATACCTAGGGAATGCAAGCATTTTGCAGATTTTCATTCTTATTAGAATATAGCAGAAAAATCACTTACCTTATATTAACTGGCTATATTAATTAATTATGTAAACTATAGAGTATATTAAGCACTTAGCAGTAGTTTACCACTTGACATTTAAATAAAACTTTGAGACAGTAAATTGTGGTAAAAGTTTTAAATAAAAACATTTAAAATTTTAATAACCTTCAAATTGGACAAATTCTGTATGCTATGTAAATTGATAGAGGTAGATGGAACTACAAAGGAATAGACTAGAGGCCAAATAAACTTTTTCTATTGAAACATTAAAAATAAGTAAGAAATAGTGGATGCTAAAAATATTTTAACTTTTTTACTTTGATTTTATTACTTACAATCATATTTTCCAATGCATGTTTGGCAAGCCAACAGTTTAGAAAAACTGGAACAAATAGATTCCTTAAGGTAGGCCAGAATATCTGTAAAATAAACAAAAACTAAATCTCTGCCTCACAGAAAGAAATTATATCGAGAATATTAAAAAGAAACATCAGATAGAATAAAGGTTAAGAAAAAAAGAAAGGATTTAAACAGTGCCAAATATTTTAATATCAACACTACTAAATGGTATTTCACTCATTGCTGAAGTCTTTCCTGGGAAATTACCAGAGAAGCATAAAACAAGACTTCAACATGTGTGAGACATAACCATGCTGAATCTACTATTAAATCTTATAATGTGCTTTTACTTTGCTGTTCCTCTACCCGAGGAGGTAAAGAGGTAAAAGAAGAGTCTTTTTTTTAACATATCACTGTCTTCAAATTCAAACACTTTAAATGTTGGTGAGAAGCTCCATTCATTTGTACTGATATTTAGTTAGCTTGTCATTTAATCTATTCCTGCTCTCTCTGTAGATAAGTCACTCAAATTAGAATGTAAGAAGTAGGGAGCAGCTCCAGATAATATCTACTTACTTTTCATTTGCTTGACATAAGGTCCAAACAGTTCATATCCACTAATAATTGCCATGTTGTTGTAACATAACTTTATGAATGGCACACTAATGATTATTTACATTTGGGACCACAATAGAACAGAGTGACTGTAGCATAGGATTGTTGCAGGAGGAAATTCAGAACTTTGAGGAACAGCAGTTCATGTGACTGTCATTCACTGTTCTACTAATGAAGGACTGAACTGTGTAAATTCTATAAATAAACTAGAAATCAGCGTGCTTTCAGAATAAGAATTCTGGTAAATATATCATGCTAATAGTTTCTATTTTTTAAATTCCACTATATATATATATAATGTAATTTTGAAGATCTTTAAACAATATTGACATCTATTCACATGAGACCTCTATATACACTATTAATTCTTTAAAAGGTTTCATTTTGCTATTGTACTGAAACTTACTAGATTTCATTTAACTATGCAACTTAGTCGATCAGACTTTCTTCTTTTTAGGGAGCCAGATTCTATTCAAAAATCTGAATCCATGCCTCAGGTTATACTATGTAGAAGTATTTGTACTTATTGAATTTATTAAACTCTAATGACAAATAACTCTTTAAGATTCTTAGACTTACTGAGATAATGAAGGGGACCGCATTGATTATTTCCAAGATGAATGGGATTCGTAAAATCTGTTCCCAGATATTTCCCTACAAATAAATATTAAATAAAAGCAAATGTTAGAAAAATACCAGGACTCAGAATTTCTCTATTAACACCAATGATTTATTAGCAGAATAGTGGATCTGTATATGAATGCAACAATAACTTATGAATTAATTTTATGCAGAATTATGCTATTTGGTTTTGTAATGTTAGAACTAAATTAAATATCCAAAGTAGAACAGGTAGAGTGTATGTAAAATTTGACCCCTATAGTACGCTCTAAAATGTGTTACTAGTAAGTAAAGTACATTAGTAGGACCTTAATATGAACTGACACATTTGTTTCCACCATCATAAATATACGAGTTCATTGTGATGCAGCTTAAGTCTTTTGTTAATCATGCTCGTTTTTCAATTCAACTGGTATTATTTTTTAAGTTCAATCAAACATAAAGAACCATTTAATCATGGATATTCTAATCTGCCAATATACTCTATGAAATTAATCAGGATTGAATACATAATTTTCAAGCCTAGTGAATTATGAATATATGGTGACTCAAAAATTTCAAGAGAAACTATGAGCATATTAAAACAGTTACAGAGATCTTGCTGTTGTAGAATCATTTGTCATAACACAGATGACATGCCCATAAAGTTGGTCTTGATACTTAAGGTTTTTAAGGTCTTAATGTGCCTGCCATTTACTAAAAGCTGGATCCTCTGTGAAGAAACTTAATGGTGGGCATGAGTTTAAAGCCCCTCATAAAGGGGTATCGACTTGAAGGGGATCAATATTTGTATTTGTGGGATACCTGTGAGTTCCATTTGGGGCAGATATTCACCATCAGAGCAACCCTGGCATGTGAATATCCAGCTATTCCCATATCATCTTTTACATTCTGCAGGGCACACTTCTTTACTGTAATGTAAACCAACATACAGGCCTTGGAGAAACCACATGCATCAAGCTACCTCACAGAGGCCTTTCAGACTTCAGAGCTGTATGGGAGTCACCTCTTCCTTTGTCACCAAGCCTTACAGACCAATACAATACTTAACAACAAATCCTCAGAATGGCATCAAAAATTTTAATGTATGAAGTGATCCACACATTGGGAAAAAAGAAATCTGGTTTGCCCACGTTTTCCAATCATCATGTAACATTAGATGTAAATGAGAAGTTTTCAGTATTCCTTGAGGTTGCAGCGGCTCAGTATACTGCAGTGCTAGATCATCTCTTTCCTATGTGCTAAGATGTTAACAATGTCTGGCGCATTAGCTCACAACCCTCCCTCATCTATAGCCAATTTGGTAAAGGAGGGAGCACGTGGGGAATGGAAACATACAGAGATTTCCTGCAAAGAAATGTCAGGAGTAAAATGATACCTTTCTCATCAACTCAAGCTAAGTGGAAAGGACTCGAAATCACTTAGCTTCATGCAGACTTGAAACTATATTTAGTCCATGCCTAACACATGTGGGAAAATAAGGAAAGGAAAAAAATGAGAGCTAGCCTAAGAACGAGCCACAGTCAAATTATGATATATATATATGAATATATGTATAATATATGTATATATGCATATATGCATAATATAAATTAATATATTCTTTGTAATTTGATATGGAAAATAAGGAAGGGAAACTGCTCCTTTTTCAAGTGTTTTTTTTCCTCAAATGGTGTGTGCCTGAGGTGAGACATGGGACTGGAACAGATGGGGAACTCAGGAGCCAGACATCCTTATCAGACCCTGAGAAGTAGCCTGAGGCACTGCATGAGGGGTTTTCAGTGAAAAGCCCAAGCAAGGCCACAGAAGCTCACACAGAGAAGGAGGAAGAGATTGCACTAGTCTGTCCAAAGGATGTCACACCAGACTGCCATGGAAATACTCTTGGTTTTCATCTGCACTGGGCTTCCAAGTCACTTGACAACAAATGAATGTAAATGGAAGAGGGACAGAACACCATTATGTGGGTGGTCTCAAATAGAACAATCCATACTCTGCTTTCAAGAAAAAGTACAACTATGCTTCACTTGTTCATTCCAACCATTAGCATAGACCAGCAGTAAGATGCAAGATTTTGGAGAAGTGTAGAATATAAATGGATACTGCTTTTTTGTTTCTCAGCAGCCCAGAGCCACATAATTACAAAAAAAGACTGTATTAATTATAACACTGTTTGGCCTCTTACCTCAGGGGTCTCATTAAGTAACACTTACATCTTAAATTAACCCATTTCTATTAATCTATGTATCACTACGAGGTTGTAACCTACTAGTAAGTTCCCATTGTCCTTCTCCTTTAGCAGCAACAACGCATCTGCCTGACTCTGCCATCTTTCTACCTGCATTCAGTTTAGTTTCCTTGCCTACCTCTATTCTGCCCTGCCAAAGGGCAAAGCAACTTCTTTATTAACAAATGGTATTAAAATATGTTCACAGCATGCAGAGGGAAATCCCACATCATCTCCACTTTTCTATCTCAATAAAAAGGAAGGTTTTATCTTTAACATAGTGAAATTACACATAACAAAACAGGTAACAAGAAATTACAGTTACAATGTTTCTTTGAGTCTAAAGTTTAATATCTAATTTATCTTTTGTCTTAACTAAGAAAAAATATAACTACAAATCCATCAAAGGCTCACAGAAAGTACATTGTAAGCAACATCCAAAACTCTAGAAATGACAGAAAAATTTGGCTATCTGGACAGTCACCCAAAGTTCTTCTATAACATTGAAGCGTCCTTCTTCAGAGAACAGACCCACAGTGTCTTGCAGACTTTTCCATAAAACAAAATTTGAGACACTGTTTGGCCTATATTAGCAGCTTGCCTTTCACTTTCTTTTGTGTCCTGCAGAATGTCTGGCAGACTCTTTTATGAAACAAAAACCCTGAAAAACTGTCTCACTGAGCTTTAGACAAGGTCAGCAGTCATTTTTTTGGTTTTGCATGTTCCATTCATACAGCATACTGTCAAGCATTGCAGGCAAGACCATTTTCTTGCCAAAATGGTTAGCAAACTCCATAAGGAGCTTCTTAAATACCCATCATCCTTTTGAAGTAGATCAGTGCTGCCAGAAGCAGACATGTCTCACTGTTGAGAAAAGCCTAAATTCTTAAACCTTTTAAAGGCCATATTCTGTAGGTCTTTCAAGTGTTGAAGATAATCTATCTAACTGAAATATGTCTTTGTATATCTAGAAAACCTAATATGACCACAAATTGGACTATTTTAAATGACTATTAATTTGTAATTTTTAATTATATATTACAGTTTAAATGAGTTGTATGAACATAATAACTTAAACAAGAGTAAAAATATACATGTAAAAAAATTGACCTTAAATGTTTATCAATAAACCAAAGTTCATAAACAATCATTTTGAGAATTTGAACACTGTCTTCTCTAAACAGCTTCTTGCTGTTTTTTAGATGACTTATTTTTAGGGTTCATAGAGAACCTTTTGGGGGTTCTTATTCCATCAAACCACATTAGACTGGAAGGAATCCATAGAAGAATCTCTTTTCCAAAGTAATGTATCTTGTGACTCAAAGTTTGAAGTCAAGATACCTTTAAAATATATATGTTAATTTAGCTTATCAGCCCACACAATGAAATGCATCTCTGCAGTTAGTTCATTCACAGTCAAAAAATTCAAAGAAAACACAATAATATACCTAATTCAAACTCTTTGTGTATTTTCCACTTTTACTTGGCTTTTTTAATTTTATTACATTTTAATATTTATGTGAATATTTTACTCCTTTAATCCATGACTGTCTATACTCTTTCTTCTCTCTAAAGCCCATGTACATATATCCAACACTATGACCCATTTAGAGGTTTTTTTAATGGATATGTCTTTATTGTGTATACATAATCCTTTCCTTACTAGGAGAACTTTTTAAAATGGTAAGTAACTTGACCACAGTGGCCTTGGATGCTGCCTTTGTCTGTCTTGGTCTTTTAATATGGCATTGGTATGCTTACCTCCAGTTCTGTGATCCATGCTCATTTCCCCAGCTCCAGGGACACAGTTTATCTATGTCACCATTTAGTGCCTTGTAGCACTCTCCTTACAAACCCCATTTAAATGCAGGACCTCCCAAAAGAGCTAGAGCCACCATCGTGTAAAGAAACCATACAGTTTTTGCAACTAATCCTGACTCAGGAAACATTCTCTTAAAGGAGATGCACCTATGCTCACTGCAAGCAAAGAGCCTATCTGAAAAAAATGTGGCTACCAAGAAGCTCCACTTGACTCTTGGTTTTGTGGATCTACAAGCACCCCTTTTTTAAAAAAGCTTTCTTAAGCTTTATGTGAATATTCTTGACAAATGTTTGGGCACCATTTGCAAATGGACACTGCTTTTTGGTTTCCCAGCTGCCCAAAACTGAATAATTACAGACATTAATTACAGCATTGTTTGGCTTCTTAACTCAGGCTTCTGGTATGGGGCAATGGTCTATATTCTGTCAATTATATTTTAAATAAATGCTGATTGGCCAGTAGCCAGGCAGGAAGTATAGGCAGGACAACAAGATAGGAAGTAGAGGTGGGTCAAGGAGAAAAGGAGAGTTCTGGGAAGAAGGACACTTGATCTGCAGTCTTGGCCCTGCCACAGAAGAAGCAAGATGTGACTGCCTCGACGAATAAGGTTCCTAGCCATGTGGCTAACACAGATAAAAATAATGGGTTAATATAGGTTCAAGAGTTAATAAGAAACCTGAGCTAGTGGACCAATGAGTTTATAACTAATGTAGACCTCTGTGTGATTTCTTTAGGGATTAATGACTGCGGGGACCAGGCGGGACAGAAACTCAGACAACAGGCTTCTTATTTAGTAACACTTATATCTTAAATTAACTCATTTCTATTAATCTATCACTATGAGGTTATGTCCTATTGGTAAGTTTCTGGTATCTTTCTCCTTTGATAGCTAAATGGTGCCTGCCTGAGTCTGCCTTCTTTCTACATGCATTCAGTTTACTTTCCCCATATAGCTCTATTTTGCCCTGCCATAGGCAGAAGCAGCTTACTTATTAACCAATGAAAATAAAACATGTTTACAGCATATAGTCAGATACCCACATCATAGGATGACGAGATTTTCCTACTGACACTGACTCAGACTTCTCCAATAATCCAGTTTAACTAAGTTTACTAATATTAAGATTTTTTTATGTTACAGGGTAATATTTTTTTCTATTGGTATATAAATGATTACTATTCATTTTCCCAGTTCCTGGGACACATTGAAAAAGTTCAGTTCATCATGATGACTCCTGATGTTCATCTCAGTTTTACATATGATTTTTTTAAATGATTTTTTTCTTGAAACATTAAAGATGCATTAAAACTGACAACTTAAAACTGATTTGACTCGTTTCATTTCTTAATTATCTTTCACCTTAGGGCACAGAGTTATTTCTAAATTCTTATGTTATTGTCATCTAGAAAATGAAATCCAAGCTCACAGTTATATTACATAAAGATTCACAAATTTAACTCTGGCTACTAGTTTTGCCTGAAGTTAGAATGAACTGCTTTACATTCTAAAATCACCCACAGATTCATCCATATTAAATTTTATAGTTCCCTGGATCTGCCAAGCTCTTTGTACTTCTGAAACATCATTCAATTTCTCTGTCTGGATGATATGACTTACTCCCACACAGGAGATTTTAACATGGATTGTACTTATTTATGTACTTACTAGGACTAAAGTAAATAGACAAATAAATACTTAAGGATACAATTTCTCCTTTCCTTTAATATAATGCTTTATTTTCTAACTAAAATATATTCCTTGTTAATAATCTACATTGAAAACCCTTGAAAGAAGTTTATATTTGGAAAGTTCCCCGTGTGTAAGTAAACACAAATCACTAAACATGAAAACTAATTTAAACAGAAATTTTCCAGAAGAAATATTTCAAAATTGCCTATTTACATGTCACTCTAAGGACATTTAACTATGCTTTAGCTACAACTTATAATCAACAATAACCTGTGACTTCAAAACAGGTTATATATAATCCAGATCAATATTCCATCTTGGAAATTCTGACTAAGGTCAATTATTTAATCCACTGTTCCATATTGAGGTCTTGAAATCATAAATGCAATATGTCTGAAAGCCAAATTTATGTCTTACTCCTCATTGAACTCTCTCAGTAACACAAATGAAGCATCCTTGAGAAACCTGTTACATCATGCTTTCCCATTACATGACTATAATGTATCAACAGAACATAAAGATTTGCAAACAGACCATGAAATTTTCTTAGTTCATATTTTGATTTGTTTTCTGTCTCTCATCTAGTTAAAACTCCTAAATAGTATCTGTCCACCTATGCCTGACCCAAAGGAATTTACCTACATAATCTATAACTGTATTGTATTACTAAACATGCATTGTCCAAGTACCAATCAAGCATATCTTCACTCCACTCACTTGAAAACTCTTCAACTCTTCACACATTTTAACAAGAGAAAGCCCTATTCTAGTGTACAAGGCACTCTCTCAGTTGGTGTGTATTGAGCTGTCTATCTTTATTTTTTTAATTTAGCTTTAATTAAATGAAAGTGTGTGTCTCCGCATGTAGGTATTTGCATTTGAATATGGGTGTCAAAGGAGAATAGAGGCATTAGATTTTTTCTGGATTTGGGGTAACAGGGAATTTTGTGGACCACTTAATTTTGGTGATGGGAACCAAAATCATGATCTTGGGCAGAGCAGCCATCATTCTTAACCATCATGCTATCTCTCTAGCATTTTACCCTTATTTTAAAAGTCATTCCAGGTCCCAAGTAATTTTGACTCATAAAATGTGGCATAGTGGGTGCCTTTGTATACAAGTCTTCAAGTGGTCTTCCTTCCTGACTTCATTTTACATACTAAAGTAGTCTTAGGAGTTTTATGGATTATTTCATTTTATTTTACTTTCCCTTTCTTGTATCATCCTGTCATAGTCACTCCGAGAAGGACATGGTCCCAACACAACATTTTGATGCATCTAGCACACAAGCGCAGATTTTTAAAAATACACAGTGGTTTTATATAAACATAAGTCAAGATGTTTTGATATGTTTCTCACACAAATGCCACAAAAGATGATGTTTCTAAATAAAGACTGTGATTATATTATGATGACCACACTATGGCTGATTCATTGTTTATGTGTGTGTGTGCATGTGTGTGTGTCTGTGTGTGTGTGTATAAATGTGTGCTGCAGGAACTGAATAAACTTCCCACTGAGGACTAATTTTCATTCTCAAACTGTATAAAGGAAAAAATAAACACATATATCTGTAGTTATACTCAGTTTGTTTAAATATTGGGTCTCAAGTTATCTTTTGAACTAAGTGATGGATTCATAAATTATCTTCCCTAAAATAATTATTAAAAATAAATATAGAAAGAATCTGAGAGTTTCACTGGCCATTAAGAATTCCCAGTGGACATACATTATAAGAATTGACAGGACAAAATGTAATTATGATGAAAAGAGAAAGCATGCATTGAAGGAGTGCCACTATGCCACAATCTATAAACAGTATCTAAAGACTAGCAAAGTGCCTTTCAAAATCATATCAAACACTTATTTCACTTAGATAGAAACAAAAGCATTTGTTCCTTCTATGAGATAGCTTACTACCAATTCTACATGTCTAATGCTAAGTTATTCTAATCTGAAGAGTTCAATAAAATGTAAATAAAACTCAGTCCAACCATTTCAGTTACCATGGGCATTCCAGCACTTAAACTTTAGCAAAACACATGATAGAAAATGTTATAGATATTATCCCCAAAGAAAGCAGAAATGAATTTTAAATAGCGCTGTAAAAGTTGCAGAAATGTGGCAACCTAGAGTTTCTAGAGTCGAGTTTGAACCTAGGAATTATATATAAATATTTTATTCTTTGTGTTTGTTTTTGAGATTTTATATTAATTACATTTCTCCATTTCCTTTCCTCCCTCCAAACCTCTCATATAGCCCCCCATTTTCATTCAAATTCATGTCTTCTTTTTACTAGTTGTTATTGAAAGTATGTAGGTTTTTACATATATTTCTTATTATAACCTTATGGATTCATAAAATGCTACTATTGAATGTATGTGTTTAGAAATGATTTTTTTGGCACTAGAAAACCAATTGGGGTGCTTTTTTTCTGGAGAGGACCACCACTTGCACTCCAAATTATCCTGAGTTGCCTGTCTTTCTTTGTGTAGGGCTTAACTCTTGTGGGCTTTTCCGTATCTAGTTGGGCTTCCTCCTAGTTCAGCTCATATAAGGGTAGTCTCATTGATAGGAATTTACTGATATAGTCTCTGATGTTACTAGCATACAATCTCACAGCAAAGTCCCAGATCCTCTGGTTCTTATAGTGTTTTTTATCCCTCTTCTTAAAACACTACCTGAGCATTGGGTATGTGAGTTAAACATTTTATTCTTAAGGGATAAGAACAAGAATGTTTAGCGTA
>LOJH01031565.1:0-16795 GCA_001685095.1 Ellobius talpinus
ATTAACCAATGAAAGTAACACATAGACAGATGACCCTCCTCCATCACACATACATTAATTAATGTATTTTAAATGCAAAAAGAATCCTTGCAAAGGGGAGAGAAGGTGTTTGCTTCATTGTGTTCAGATGAATTAAAACAGGCAAACACAAATATATATCTCCATCTGCCCAGCAGTCCTCCAGCCCATACAATTACTTTCATTCTTGCTGCTCTGAAAAATAGCCTGTCCAGAAGCATCTTATTATAAGGAATGATACACTTGGTTTATAATTCCACATCAGAGATCATAATTGAGACAAAACAGATAGGAAGTCAAAGCGGGCCTTCTTTCCATTTCTCATAGCATCACCACAGATCAAGGAACTCCCATCACAGATAATAAGCATTTCTGAAAACCTGGGAGACACTGCTTGTTGGAAGGCAAATAGACTTATGCTCTCTTAAACAAGGCCACCTGCCTAAGTTTGGTGCTACCCTCATAGGCTGTGGCCCCACAAAAATTCCCATAAAGCAATCTGATCTAGGCAATTCGTAACTGAGATTCTTTCCCAGATATGGTTAGGTTGTGTCAATTTGACAGATAAAGCTATCCAGGGCACACAATCATTTCTACTGTTGGAGCCAATCAATTTGGTGACTTGGAAAGAAAAGATACAGGATTCATTTAAAAGCTGTTCAGTTTACATTTTGACCCCCACTGTTGCTAAATATTTTGCTGAAAATATCTAAACTATCAGATCCAAGCAGACATGCATAGGAAAGCAGTCAGAGAAAACTGCACCCCCTTGCTTGAAAAATAAAACCTTGATTTCATATTACATTTTTCTCAAGTCTGTTTGCTGAAAAATTCTAAAGCTAAACACAAACCCAGCCTGTTGCTCCTTTGCGAGAACATTAATTGTCTCCAATCGCTGTTCTAGCATCTGTTTCACATTTTGACAAGTGCACTTATCTTCTTTTCCCCTTCATATTCCTCTGGTAAAAATAATGAATAAATTACAGGGGAATGACAAATGCGTTGATAATCAAGATGAAACACAAATGAAGTGGAAGAGGCTGTATTTCTTTGCAGAGTTGTAAATTGTTTTCTTTTCTTGTGCTCTGACATGCTTGACTTAGAAACTAAAAATACCACCACATGGGAAAATTAGCAGACTTGTTCCAACAGAAATTATTCTTCACAGACGAGATAAGTATGCAAGATTTCTTTCTGCTATTGTGTATTTTATTTGTCTCACAATCTGGATATTCCAAAAGAGGGGAGTTCTAAGGTGCTTAGATATCAATGAATCCATCAGGTATGACAGTGAAATCATTCAAAGTAATTATTAAATTCTTCATGGAATTTGAGACTGTACAGCTGAACAAATCAACATAACATCAATGACAACAAAATACACTGTGAGGTATGCAAACAAGGACATCAGTATTTTAGACAGAGTTCTACAATGAGTGTGAGGAGACATTGATTCAATTTTTAGCTCATTTCCAGAGATTTTCCAGGAAAACACAGAACTGATATCATAGGGTCGTTAGTGAGTGTAGTCTGGAAACTTTTCAGTAATATATATGAAGGGCTGGTCCAACAAGTGCACACTCTAAGCTGGAGCACTTTGACTAGAACTTACAGAGTATTCTCAAATTTTCTTTTTGCTTTCACTGCATTCCATTGCATATAGAAGGGATCAGCTTTCTCTGTTTGGCACAGAGCATACTGTTTCTATACTGGGTATCCTTAGACATCTGGAGTCCAGAATGTAGAAGGAGGCAAACTCCTTGTTTGCCCCAGCTGCCTAGAACCAAATAATCACAGAAGGACCATATTAATTAAATCACTTCTTGGCTCATTAGCTCTAAATTCTTATTGGCTAACTATTACATATTAATTTAACCCATTTCTAGTAATCTGTATATTACCATGTGGCAGTGGCTTACCAGAAAAGATTCGGCATGTCTGACTCTGGCAGTGGCTCCATTGTGTCTCTCTGACTCTGCCCTTCTTTCTCCCAGCATTCAGTTTAGGTTTCCCCACCAACCTAAGTTCTACCCTATCAGGTCAAGGCAGTTTCTTTATTCACCAGAAAAGTAAAGAATTAGATGAGTTCTTCAGACCCTTAAAGCTCAAATATACTATCTCTATTATTTTTGCCTTTCGTTTTTTTTTCTTTCTTTAAGGATTCATTTTAATTTTTAATTTTGTTGAGAATGTCATTTGAGTCCTATGTTTACATCATATCCACTTCTTTTCCTACCTCTGACCTCTCTCCAGTGTCCCCCAATTCACCATCATTATCATTTCCTTGAGTCCACATTATTAAACTTTGAACCAGAAAAATAGTGTAGAACATATCAAGTTGACAAAATATAGACAAACAGTATGCATGTTATTGTTACAGACAGGTTTTATCATCAGCCATGGCAAAGATCACATCACAAATTTAGAGTCTCTGAAGAAAAACTGATCCTAGCCATGTACCTCCAAACAGTGTACATATAGTTAAAAAGAACTTTAACTTTTTTCTGTTTTCTGAATGGATTTCCAGAGACAGCTAGGAAAATGTAAATAGCATTGCTCTAAAACATGAGTCCCACTTTACATATGCAAATATGTGTCAAAACTAAGCTTGCTCTGTCTTGCATGGATAAACTACAACCCAAGGGATCTGAATGGAGAAGAAAATTTCTAAAGCAGCAATAACGAGTAAGCACAGCAATTAAGAAATTTTTGTGTTCTTGGAAAATTGACACATGCTGTATTTATAAAGACATGATGCTGTTACCGCCATATGGGCTCTTTACAACTATTAACATGCAATTAAGTGAAGATTTGGGATGAAAAAGTAAATATGATATTTGTTTCAAACAAAATTCAATGCTTTTTTAATTTTTTGTATTAAGTTTGGCCAATTTTCCTATTCTCTATATGCTACCTTTTTATTAAAAAGTATATTGGCATTAAAATTAAGTTAGGAATCAAATATAAAAGTTCTATATATTTTGCATTTGGTGACTTAAAATTCCTTAATTTTTTTTCTTTAAAAGATTATAGGTCTGTATTTACATGAAATTTTGTCTTCATCTAATGAACTAATAACTTACTATTTTATCATCAAATACAAATATTAAGAAATTGAAAATGTTAGTAATGGCATTAAAGTTAAAGATATGTAAAAATATTCATATTTTCTTCTACATTTTAACAAATTCATTTAGCCTGGTTATTTTATATAACAAACAACTTAGCGAACATTAAGGCAATTATTTTCTTTTTTACTTTTTATTTGTGTTTATTGAAAAGAAAACAGCAAAGGTAGTTTTTAAGGTAAGGGAAAGACAGAAAATGATTGACATCTCATATTTAATTCTAAAGTCATTGTCAAATATATGTGAACATTTCACCTTTTATTTAACTTTTTCCCTTACATAATATATCCTGATTATGAATTCCCCACCTTCAACTCTTCCCAATTCTTTCCCACCTCCCCTCTCATATGGATCTATAACTTTTCTGTTTCTCACTAAAAAACAAAAAGTGCTTCTACTGGATAATAGTAAAATAAAAAATGAGATAAAACAAAATATCAGAAGACAAAAAAACTCCCAAATACCTGGAAAAGAGGTCTCAAAAGGCCCAAGAAAGAGAGACAGTTGCAGAGTCCCACTCTTCATGCAGTCATCTGTGGAGGTACATTTAGGTTGTTTCCAGTTTCTCCTTATTATGAATAGAGCAGCAACAATTATGGTTGACAGATTATCTCTGTGGTAGGGTGAAGCATCCTTTGGCTCTATGTCCAAGAGTGTTATAATTAAATTTTGAGTTAAATAGGTTCTCATTTTCCTGAGTAACATCCAGAAGGATTTTTATACTGGTTGAACATGTTTTTGCATTCCCACCAACAAGGGATGAATGGTCTTACTCTATATCTTTACTAGCATGAGCTGTCATTTGTTTTATTAATCTTAAACATTCTGACTGGTGTAAAATGAAATCTCACAATAGTTTTGGTTTCCATTTCTCTGATGACTGAGAATGTTGAACATTTCTTTAAGTGTTTCTCAATCATTTGAGTTTACTCTTTTGAGAATTCTGCAAAATTCGGTACACCATTTTAATTGTTTTTACTCCTAAAAATCTAGATGGCTTTTTTGAGTCCTTGATATATTCTTAGTATGAGTTGTCTATAGGATGTATAGTTGCTGAAAATCTTTTCCCATTCTGTAAGCTGCCAATTTGTACAAATGATGTTTCATTTACCATGCAGAAGCTATTTTCAGCTTCATGGGGTCCTATTTGTTAATTGTTGATCTTAGTGCCTCTTCTAATGGTTTTCTTTTTAGAAAGTCTTCTTGTTCCAAGGAATTCAGGCTATTCCCTACTTTCTCTTCTATTGGGTGGAATTTATTTTGCTTTATATGAAGGTCTTTGATATATTTGTTATTGAATTTTTTCAGGGTGATAAACATGAATCTATTTACATTCTTTTACATTCAGCAATCTAACTTAACTAGCACTGCTTATTGGAGGTGTTTTTCCTCCAAGGTATATTTCTGGTTTCTATCAAAAATTATTTGTCCATACGTATGTAAATTTCTTTCTGGGACTTCAGTTCTATTCCATTGATCAACATGTCTATTTCTGTGCCATGTAAAACCACGCTATTATTATTACCATTCCTTTGTAGTACACCTTGAAATCAGGAATGGTACCTCTGGCAGTCCTATTATTATTCAAGATTTTTATCTGGTTTCATGTGTGTATGTGTGTGTGCTTTCATATGAAGATGAAAATTGTCCTTTTATGGTTTGTAAACAATTGTGTTAAACTTTTATGTGGTTTGTATTAAATACATAAATTGCTCTTGATAAGATGTACATTTTTGTTATATTAGTCCTACTGATCCATGAGCATGGAAGATCTTTCTATGTTCTGATGTCTTATTCAAATTCTTTCTTCAAATACTTGAACTTTTTTATCATACCAATATTATGGAATAATCTTTTTATACACTTTGAAGATGTGTCCTTTCCAAGGTAACTTATTATTGGTTTGATAAAAGAACTAGCTAGACAGGAAGAGATTAGGTGACAGAGCAAATTGAGAGGATACTAGGAAGAAGAAGGGCAGAGTCATGGAGCAGTGAGCCAGATGTCAAAGAAACATCATGGAAAGTACATTGATGAGGTAAACGAGCATCAGGGAAGCAAATAGATTAATATATATTAGTTAATTTAAATTATAACAGCTAGCTTAAGACAAGCCTCAACTATTAGCCAAGAATTTATAATTAATATTAAATCTCTGTGCAGTTATTTTGGAGCTGGCTGTCCTGACCCCCCAAAAAAATTGCCTACATACCAGTCTTTCACTTGATTATTTACAGTTTCCTCAAGATATTTTGTTTTTTGAGGCGATTATGAAAGGTGTTATTTCCCTGATTCATTTTTAGTACATATGCCATTTGTATAAGGAGGAAATACTGATTTTCATGAGACAGTTTTTACAGAGCTACATTGCTGAAAGTTGACCCAGGCCTAGGAATTCCCCAGTAGGATTTTTAGGGTCACTTATGTGTACTGTCCTATCATCTGTGAATATAACAATACATTGGCTTCTTTTTTTCCAGTTTGTAGCCCCCTGATCTTTTTCAGTTATTTTACTTCTCTAGCTACAACTTAAAGTCCTATAATAAATAGATATTAAAAGAATGGACAGCCTTGTCTTGTTTCTATTCTGTGTTTTGAGAATTGTTTTGAGGTTCTCTCCTTGTAAGTTGATGTTGGCTATGGATTTGCTATAAACTATTTTTATTATGTTAGTATATAGCAAAAAATTATCCTTGGTAGAGATTCAGTGGTCACCATACAACATCATGGCAATTTAGGGGATTGATTCATATCATCAGAAATGTTGTACAGTGAGTAAAATTGCTCAGGCCCTTATTTGTGTTACCTCCAGAAGATATAGAATAAGAGCTTATGGTGAAAGGTGAACTTTTCATAGTTCTTTGAACTATGACATGTATTTTTGACACATATTTGCATATGTAATGTGGGACTCATGTTTTAGAGCAATGCTATTTACATTTGTCCTAGCTGTCTCTGGAAATCCATTCAGAAAACAGAAAAAAGTTAAAGTTTTTTTTTTAACTATTTGTACAGTATTTGGAGGTGCATGGTTAGGATCAGTTTTTAATCTGATATTTCCTTGTCTCAGTTCTTTCTTTATGTAATTATGTCATTATGTATTAGTAGTATATAGCTATATTTTTAGTTTTGCAGGATTTTTATTGCTAAGATTTTGCCATACTTCTCAGAAAAGACTTTGAACATTTGAACACTATTGGTACAATAAAGACTAAGGATTCTTTAAATTGAGTAAATGTATTTTACATTATGAGATGGTTAGGGTTTATTGGGCCAATAGTGAGTTTTCTTGCTTGAGTCACAAATATCCCACAAGCTTTATATGCTCAATTCCCACCTCTTCAAAACTATTTTGAAAGCTTTGGAGCCTTTAAATGCTTGGTATTTTTGCAGACTCATTGCAAAAATGATCTCACACCAGCTGCAATTGTTTTTATTAGCCTGCTCAGTCCTATACCTAACAACAGTCAACCATGGATCTCAGAGGAGTGATGGGTCCCTACTATTCTCTGTGGAAAAAAGGCAAATAATAGATTTCAGGGCATGGACAATCACAGCCTTCAGTTGTGCATCAAAGAATGATCCTCCAATAGATAATTCCAAATTCACAAACAACATTTGAACATATAAAATCAGAGAGCCAAGAGAAAAAAATAGCATAAATGTGGAAATGGAAGCTAAGGTACCTGTAGTGAGGAGGGAGGAGGGAGTGACAATGGGGCTGGGTGAGAGGGAAGAGGGATAAGGGAAAGAGGGCACGAAAGCAAGCAGAATACAGGTTATAGATACATGAATTTAAACTCGTGTGTGTGTGTGTGTGTAGCTCCTTCTCATCATCTGTTGGATTACTCTACTCTAAATTCACATTGCCCAGGAATATTTCTGTCATTTTTCTTTCATGTAAACAACAAATCCAACTCGGCTCACTGAGTAGGAAATAATTCCAAAGTTCTAAACACTAAGTTTCTTTATTAAACTCAGATGTATATTTTCCACACATATTCCATTCAGAAACATGCACAAACATGCATGCATGCACACTATACAAAGGATCTACTATTGGAAATCATTCTTCAATGTTCAACCAGCAATTAATCTACCATATAGAAATAGATTTTGTATTAGCTTCTTGTGGCTATGACACAAAATCTGATAACAGCTATTTAAAGAACACTACAGTCAGTGATGTTGGCAAAAAAAGAAACCCAAGATGTCCAAAGTTGGAAATTAGAGGCCAATGAACACTTGTGTTTAGCTCACGTCCTCCTTTTTATTCAAACCAAGACAACCAGCACATGGAATGGACTGCCCACAGTTAAGCTGTAACTTTTCATCTCAAGTGACCTAATCAAGATAATCCTTTCCAGGCATGCTCAGAGACTTGTCTCACAGGTCATTCTAAACCCTGCCAAGTTGATAATTGATATTGACTATTGTAAACATGTAAGCCATTTGAAGTCTATCAGTTCTATTTCACTAATGACTTTTAACCCCTTTCCTGCCCCTGTGTTTCAACCTCTGTAAAATGAATTACTTGACATTTGTTAAATTAAATTAGTAAAATTTAAGAAATCCTTAATTCTTTGGTGTCTTTCCAATCATATACCTAGAAAATTAACTTAAAATATCAGTTATATAACCACTGAGTTACATATACTCATGGGATAGGGTATTTGGACAGCCAATGTCCACTAAACCGCCTTACCATGCTGGACCACTAGATAAGATTTATATCTTATTTATTCTTAGCTCTTAGCTACTGCTCTAGTGACATGTCTACCTCCTTGATGGCATGCTCTCCACCATGATGACCATGGGCTCTAATAGTTGGATCATGAGACCCTAATTAAAACCTTTCATTTATAAGTTTCTTTGTTCATGGTGTTTTGTCATAGAAATAGAAAAAATATATAAGACAACATCCCATTCAGTACTAAGTATATACCAGAAAATAATAACTGTCTCTATGAGCAGTCCTAAGACCATTTGTTTTTACCAATTCAACTTGTTATCTGAAAGTTCTACTCATTGTTCAACAAAGTCAGCTATGGTATAATTTTTATTTATTGAGTTATTATGAACATATGAATTCCTCAATATCAAACTTTACTATTCTCTGTGTCTTTGTTTTTTTATTCATCAAATTTCAAATCAGACTTCACTCTCTGACCATACTACTTCAGATGCCTCTAGGCTTCCTTGTCGAGTTTTATACTCTACAGAGCATTTATTGGTGCTTTATTTCTTTATTCAACAAGTTAATAACAATAATGATCTACCTTCTCTCTCAAGGATGTATGTTTTTTCATGATTGTCTTGTCTAATACTCCATTCCTCCCCTCTAAATAATTTTAGCTAGTCTAATTCCAAAATCTGGAATTTATATTTACAAATTAATTATTAATATATTTCTCAATTATGGGATATTGAGACTATCTATCTAGCCAAATTGAGAACTTGCTTAGTATACATCAAGCCCTTTGTTGGATCCTCAACTCTACATAACCTGGGTATCATGGTTAATGCTTATAATACCAGCACTGGGAAGGTAAGAGGCAGCTAGATTCAGATTTCAACATCATCCAAATTTACATACTGTTCTAACTTCCACTTGATTGCTGTAATAACATACTTTGGCCAAAATGAATTTGGGGATGTAAGGACTTGATTCATGTTAGAGATTACATATAGTCTATCACCAAAAAAATGCCAGGAGAGGAATTTAAATAGGATCTTGAATCAGGGACCAGGAAGGAACGCTGCTTGCTTGAAGACTATCTGCTTAGGGAATGGTACTTCCCACATTGGTCTGGCACCTCCTGCATCAATTAATAATCAAGGCAATTCACAACAGATTTGCCCACTCTGGTAATTTGAATGTAACTGACCCTTATAATCTCATAGGGAGTGGCACTATTAGGAGGTGTGGCTTTGTTGGAGTGGGTATGATCTTTTTAAAGGAAGTATGTTATTGTTGAGGGAGGCTGTGAAGTTTCCTATGCTCGGAATACCATCCAATGAGTTGGTCAAATTCCTATTGCCTGAAGCCAGAATGTAGTACTCTTAGCTCTGGCACCACACCTGCCTGTATGCTGCCATACTGCTATGATGATAATGAACTGAACCTCTTAAACCTATTAGTGAACTACCCCAACTAAATGTTTTCCTTATAAGAGTTACCATTATCATGGTGTCTCTTCACAGAAATAAAAACTCAAAGTAAAGCAATCACAAACAAATCTTATCTGGATGATACTTCAAATGATACACATTTCTCAGGTGACTCTAGACTGTTTCAAGTTTACAGTTAAAGTTAATTAGACACAGAGGTCAAGACTTTCCTAGAATGCATGAAACCCTGTCAGGAATGGGGTCTAAAAGTCTCTCCTCCTTTTAATGCTGTCTCTCTTTTTTTACTACAGGGACCATCTTCTTGCCTTTCCTGGTTTTATCTGCAAGTACAGCATATTTCCAAAATTATATGCAAAAAACTACTTATTTTATGAAAACTTAGAAGATGAGACAATAATTTCATTGTCAACTTAAAGCTCTGGTTAAAGCCTAATTCTTAGACACTGGAGATACAAAGCTAAATGAGAAGTCTTCATGCCTTTATAAACTTACAGGGCAAAGAAAGTGACTTATATCTAAGCAGATAATTCAGACAAACACCATTAATGATGTGGCCCCATATATTTGAGGAGCACAGAGGCAGGCAGGCAGAGGAACATTCAATGATGTTCATTGATTCTCACAGGCTCTATGGTATGGGGGTGGGGTGGGGAGTAAGTAGAGGGATTGGGATGAAGAGAAGGAGTGGGTACTTGGATTAGTATGTATAATGAAAAAAGATAATTTGTTCTCTTTAAAAAAATAAAAATAATAAAATAAATAAAAAGAATTATCCCCCTAGATCCATATGCTTAGACAATTTGTCTCTCTTTTTGACAATATTGTAATGTTCTTCTCCCTGTCACTGCTATTTTGATATTGTTACTTTGCATGCCCTTGTAGAATTCACATCACAACTGTGCAACAACAATACAGTATGCCAGCTAAAAAAATCTACATATGACTGGAAATGTCTTTCTTAAGTTTAGTTATAGAACAAATAATATGCTTGATATAATACTATTATACTACTGTACAGTTTGATTTCTATTGAGTTGTTTTCTCCCATACATTACAAGTGATAACCTTCAAATTTGGTCCAAATTATTAACATATACTAGCCAAGTAAGACTCCTGACTAGTATTCCAATGGTTCTATTCATAATTCATACAAAAATGCACCATATCCTCAAATCAGATAAACCTAAATGAGAGATAAAGGAAGAGAGAGATGGGGTGTGCACTATGAACCTACACCAATTTGGTCACTTTGTACATTACTGAAAGAACACTTGTTTTTCCCTATTCAAGGCAACCAACAGAAACTTCTGTCCCCTAAACATGATCCTATATGACTCAAAATGATGATAAAAACTGCACAAGGAAAAAAATGGTGTAAATTTCTTAAGTGATATTTGAGGCATAATTTACTAGATTGAGTTAAGTATTCTTATGATAAATTGTCTTTGGTCAGATATCAATTCATGCTATTTATCTTCTTCTTTCTGATAACTTCCCCCAGATGTCTAAACACAGAAAATGACTAAATCATATTATAATTGGAAGCCTAAAAGGAGCCTGTGTTATGATGAGATTTATCTATCAAACAAATGTTGGAGTTACTGGCAGGGATTGTGGCAAGGATAACAGTTGTATCACCAATATCAGAGAAAGTGTTATCCCTAGGCCATATACTGAACATTTCCAGAGTGACTTCAACTATAATACCAAAGTGATTCAGGTAGTACTGCTTTCTTAACATTGTCTGACTTACCACACTTTAGTTTAAAACTTTCATTCTCTGTAATCATTATTTTTTCTATGCAGCAGAAAAAATAATGACATCTTGATATTTGTAGGAAAATGGATCGATCAAGAAAATATCATATTGAGTGACTGAGCCAGAAAGACAAATATCACATGTACTCACTCATAAGTGGATTTTAAACATAAAGCAAAAAAGCCTACAATTCACAATCCCAGAGAACCTAGACAACAATGAGGATCCTAAGAGATACATACATGAATCTAATCTACATAGGAAGTAGAAAAAGACAAGATCTCCTGAGTATATTGGGAACATGTGGATCATGAGAGAGGGTTTAAGGAAAGGGGAGAGGAAGTGAGGAGAGCAGGGAAAAATGTATAGCTCAGTAAAATCAATAAAAAATAGTTTTCATGAAAACTGGGAATGAGGATTAGCAGAAGATCAGAAGCTAAAGGTGGCAACCGGGGGACATTTAGACAAGTTATTTGACAATTTAGTCACTTGACCTGAATATATGACATGGCAACTTGGTAATGAAAATGGGACTGGCTATTGCTTACCAATGCTTGTGGTTTCAACAAATTGGAAAAAGGAATGTATGTCTTTTAACATCAGCACACACAGTGAATCTAGAAAAACTATTTGTCACCTTAAAGTATTTGTATGGTTATGTTGCAGCTCCTGAATATGCCTTAGAATTTCCTCTATACAAACAATTAATCTAAAAGAAAAATAAAACTGTCAGTTATATGACTTTTCTTCTGTTCTCTTACTCAATAATTATATTAACTGATAAAACATCAGTGTAGTGCAAATCTAGTAAAGTCATTGTATCTTAAGTAAACATTAGAATGAAATAGTTGATTTTCATTTATCTAGGGTGAACATTATAATAAAGCAGTTGTTTTCTAGAATTACACAGACCTTGAAGAAATCTTTGTGGAAAGCAATGATCATTATTCTTTGTTACCTACAGAGTTGATTTTCTGTGGGAACTTTGCTGCCTTTGCATAACTTTGGTCACAAGACAATCCTGGCACACCTGGAGCATCTTGTATTACTGAGTGCACAATAAGGACTAAAGTTGCAGGGATATTATGTTCTCCTTCAAAAAACATATAGGTTAGGTCAGGGGCTTTGATACGAGGAAATGTTTTTAAACCCAAAATCAACTTTTGTGTTATGATCAATAAATATGCTTATTCACAGATGTTCAAGGTTCAGTCCATCAGAGACTGTTCTTCCTTGTTGCCTTAGAGTCAGATATATTCTGGAGTGACTCTCTTCCTATGACGATCTTTTGTAAGTCAGAACACCATCACACCAGTAAAGTTGATGACTAAAAATAAAATGATGACCCCAAATACTGGGTAAAGATGGCCCTGCTTCTTCAAGGTTGGTATAGTGGGCAGCTGGAAAACTCACCAGCCTCCATTTGTTCTTCTGTATTCTTGTTAGAGCAATGAGCCTGATCATTGATGAACCATGATATCCCCATTCATGCCTGATGCTAGGGCTTTCTTAAGTAGTCTATATAGCACTTGAGGTGACCATTGTCGATGCAAGTGGCATAACTTCACCTCTTTCTACACACACACACATGCACGCACACATTATATTTAATTTTAGATAAATATAAAACATATTTCCTTAAGCTTTTTATGTAGCCTTACTGCGACTTAATCCTCCTTCTACCCTCTCCATTTTCATTGGCCTCCCTTCTGCCTTCTCAGCTAAAGCCCTCTTCTTAACCATTTTTGTTCCTAACTTCAGATTTGAATACACATACACATATACACACAAAAAAGCACGTACATATATGCGTTTTTTCATACATCTGTTATAACTGCAGACACCATGGAGGAATTAGAGAGGGGAAAAGTAATATACAGTAAAAATAAATATCACTTTCAATTGTCAGTTTAACAGATTTTATAGTCATCTAGTAAAGGAATCTCAGAAAGGACTCTTTAGAAATGTGAACATATCCATGGTGAGTTCATTATAAGAAGTTGTTGTTCTTTTGTGATTGGGAAACTTTGCTTCTATTTTGGCTTTTATAAGTCATAATTTCATCACAATGCCATACACATCTTTTGACTTTTCTATTTAATTTTTTTAGGTACAAGGCTAGTAGAAGTAGCCATGGAATAGGCATATACTAATCTTTTGCAATTACTATCAAATAACTATTTCATAGTACAAACAAGAGTTCCTGATCATATTTATTAAGTTAAATAATGTGAGAAACCATTCCCCCAAAAGAGATCCAGACAAGTCTAATAGTAGCAAAAAAAGAGGTAAGCCCCAACATGTGTTCTTTAATTCACTGTTCTCCATCCTTGACTGTGGCTGTGACAAGTTTAGGAGCTTTAAGTCACTGCTGCCTTGACCATCGTATAGTGATAGATTGCCACCTAGATCTGTGAGTTAAGTAGATTCTAATTCCCTTAAGTTTCTTTTGTGAAGGTATTTTGTCACAGCAACAGGAAACATACAAACAAATCAAAAATAGAAGAGACTATAAAACAACAAGAGTTAGCAAAATGTCCTAGTTCACAGCGTAGTAAAGAGTTGCTGAAGAGTATCTCGCCTGGGAGGAAAGCATCCCTCCTCATATCCAATGACATGGCTAGCATTAACACAAAAAGAAACAAATGTAAAACAAAATACAAACTTACCAAATCCTTATGAATAGGTATTAGGACAGTATACTTATGTACTTTTGGTAGCAGTTCCAGTTAGGCACCCTTACAAATGTGTATTTCATAGTAATTATGAAGGGTGAGTGTATGCTTATTCCATTCCATGGTTACCTCTCCTAGACTTGTATCTAAAATTGAATAGATATGTCAAAAGATGTGTATGTATGACATTGTGAATGAAATTATGACTTAAAAAAACAAAAATAGAAGTAAAATCTCCCAATCACAAAAGAACAGCAATTTTATATAATTTAATATGAATAAAATTTTAAAACAGGATTAACTATTGTTATACTTTTTAATATAGATGAATTTCATCAGCACACTAAAGTAATCAAAAAATGACTAACCAAAATTATAACCACATGCTTTTCATAATGTAATATCTTATCTGAAAGATATTGATTCTAAAGGGAAAAAATTCTGCAATTATGACTATGTCATATCTTCATTTGCATTGCCATTATCTAATTACATTTATATATAAAACGTTATCAACCTATGAATGTAGCCGTATTACATTTAACTTAGCATAAATCGTATCTTAAAGCAATATAACAATTTATTAGGAAAGCTTAAAGTACAATAACATATGTAACTGTGTGTATTATATAAATACATACATGTATGAACTTATAGTTTACACTAGAGGAAAATGAATTGAAGTAGGAACAAATTATTATAAATCTTTACCATTTTGTATTTGTTCATGATATAACTGGAAATATAATTATAAATATAGTGGAATCTTACATAACTAAAATAACTCATAATTAAAAGCATCTGAAAAATTTTTTTTGATCATTAGCTATTTGGAAAATAGAAGAAGGAAATAAATAGGATGCAGTCAGAGTGAGTTAATGGAAAGGGTTATTGCTTCCTTTTTTAAACTTTTTTCTGCAGTTCATTTTGATCACAGTTTTTTCTCTTCAAGAACATTGTATCTATCTTTTCTCTCTCTCAAAACAAAACACAACAAATCAAATAAAACTGACCAAAACAAACACAACAAAACAAAAGGAAAAGCACACAATTAATCTTGTGTTGGCCATGTCCTGGAGTGTGGTTGATATATCCATTTAAACTTCATTCAAGAATACTTGTTTTCCTAGCCCCCTAAATAGCTTCTCAATTAAGAGTGACAGTCTTTGTCCACTTCCCCTTCCCCATGCTGGGCTTTTATCTGATATGAAGTAGTGCAGGTCTTGTTCTTGTTGCTATAATCTCTGTGATTTCAACTGTATATTAGTCCTGTTGTGTCTGGAATATGCTTCTGTTGGAGTTATGTGCTAGGTTAGAGTTATATCAGTATATTTTAAGGCTATCGTGAAAGGTACTATTTTCCTATTTTTTCTTAGTATTTTTACCAGGTGTTTATAGAAATGCTATTGATTTTTACATGTGCATATTGTACCTTACTAATTTGTATGGAAGTTTACACCTGCAGATATTTCCTAGTGGAGTCTTTAGACTCTTCTATTTATGTAATAATAAAATCTTCAACTAAAGATACTTTTAATTTTTCTTTAATATTTGATTCCCCTTTGACCTCCTTCAGTTGTCTTATTCTTCTACGTAAGATTTCAAGTACTATATTGAAAAGGGACAGAGAGAAAGACAACCTTGTCTTGTTTCTAATTTTATTGAAATGGTTTGAATTTCTCTCCATTTAGGATAATATTTTCTTTGACTTACTCTAAGGTACTTTTATTATATTGTTATATGACCCTGTATCGACAATCTCTCCAGGGCCTTTATCATGAAGGGATTTTCAATGTATTCAAAGGACTTTTCTTCAATTAATTAGATAACCATGTGGTTTTATTTTGTAAAATGTTTGTGTGATGGATTACCTTTATTGATTTAGATTTTTTGAGCAATTCCTGCATCTCTGTGTTGAAGTCGACTTGATAGTGGTCAATAAGTTTTTGATGTATTCTTAAATTTGGTTTGCAAGTACTTTGTTGAGAACTTTGACACCCATATTTGTAAAAGACAAATGAATATTAAAAACACTAATCAAACTCTAGGTAACTTCCAAAGACTTCATCTAAATGAATATGCATGTAAAAAGTAAGCATCACCCAGTTAACAGGAAATATTAGTAGAACTTAAACCAAATATTTGTTTCTTTGAGAATTAGTCATTATTAAACAATGTTAATCAACTAGGAAATAAGGCAGGGCACTGTGGAATGATTATCTCCAAATGGACCTTTTGTCCCTTACCACCCTCCTCCCAGAACACATGATCATTAAGAAAATTAAATGGAAAGTTTATATGATTCAAAAGGGGTGGATGGCTACAGTAAAATCATGAAATCATGGGGTTTTGAACACAATAGAGAAGTTACATGTATGAAGGTATGTTGTGACAGATACACAACATCCAAGCAAACTCAAGCCAGACAAAATCCGAACATGGAGAGGAGAGGTGGTCATGAAGTCCCACCCATATCAGAGGAGCTATTGGTAAATGACAGCTGCTTGTCTTTAAAGCTGTAGTCCCTGGTAGGTGGACTATGTTGCTATATCTGACCACATAACAATAAGTGTATGTGCAGCATGAATTGTAATTGATATATTTTATTTAAAGGCACAAATTTGAGTGGGTAGGTATGGGGATTTGGAAGGAATTTGGGGAAAGGTTTAAATATAATCAAAATATATTTTACATAATTTTAAAACAACTAAGAAAAATCAACACAACAAAAGAAATTAAGAAAAATATCGCAAGGTTCCATAAATAGTTAAAAGCTGTTAAATAAGGTCAGTTGCTATTATTAAAAAAATTGATGAAAAATCTGACATTCCAAAAATGTTCCTGAACTTAAATCATGACCAGATCTCTTCATATTCCCCAACGTACACATAATTGTACCTTGCTGCTTTTCATATGCAAAAGTCACCAACCCTAGAAACCCTACTTGGTCCATATGATTTTAGCCTATCATCTCAGGCCTTTCATCTGTTACCTGTGACCTGGCTCTGGTTGGAGGACTCTTTCACATCAGAGGCCATAGGCCTTGGACTTTCACTGGAATAATTTCACGGTCACACTTTCTA
>LOJH01031569.1:0-10046 GCA_001685095.1 Ellobius talpinus
TCTGCTGCCTCCTGCCACCGGGGATCTTGCAACATTTTTAAAAAATCATAAAAGTCAGTGCTCTTTAATTGCTGAGTCATCTTTCCAACTTCAGGACACCCCCCCTTTCACTTTTCCTTCTTTCCTTCCTTCCTTCCTTCCTTTTGTTTGTTTTGTTTTTTTTTGTTTTTCAAGATAGTATTACACTATGTAGTCCTGGCTGTCTTGGAACTCACCCTATAGACCAGGCTGGCCTTGAACTCACAGAGATCCTCCTGCCTCTGCCTCCTAAGTGTTAGGGTTAAAGGTGTGCATCACGAGCCTTTGGTGGTGCATGCCTTTAATCCCAGCACTCAGGAGGCAGAGGTAGGCGGATTTCTGTGAGTTCGAGGCCAGCCTGGTTTGCAAGAGCTAGTTCCAGGACAGGCACCAAAACTATAGAGAAACCTTGTCTCGAAAAACCAAAAAAAAACCCAATGCCCGGGCAGACCTCCCCTTTTTATGAGGACACAGCCCGTGGGGATTAGGTCTCAGCTTATTGAACTCACGTCACTTGACTCTGTCTTAAACCAGATCATCTTCTGGTCCTAGTGGTTAGGGTTCCCACATATGCCCATTGGGTCACAATTCAATCCATAACACCATCTCTGCACCTAACCGCCGATTGGAGTGACCTAGCAAATCTGTAAGAAGGCCAAGTCCCTATCAGGACCTAGAGGGGCTGCATTTACTTGGGAAGATAGCAGTTCAGAAGGAGGTGTAGCCTAGCCTGGTGGGGTGAATTAAGTTCACAAGGGTGCTGGCTAGAGCCAGATTTCAAAACCCTGGCCCTTGCAACAGCCTCCTTGTCCTCTTCCTCCTCCCCAGTCATTGGCTGTAGACACCCACGCGTGTATCAATGTTTCTTCTCTAGGCCCCACCTTGCCCTGCTGTGGCCCTGGCATCTTCCAAACTGGGGGCAAGTTTGTTTGTTTTCAGCACTTTGTCATCTCAGCAGCGACCCCGGGAAGGAGGGAGAAGAGGAACTGAGCCCAGGGTGAGGCCCTGTGAAACACCCTCTCATCCCTTAACAGCATGGCTCTGCCGAGCTCTGCAGGAGCAGACAAGTTTAGGAAGAGCCTCACGAACACTTAGGAAACTTCTGCAGGGTCCTCTCTGCTGAAGAGACGCAGTAGACTCAGAGAGGGCAAGGCCAGGCACAGGTGGCCTGACCAAAGTTTAGTCACATCGCCCATGGTCTCGCTTCTAAGGCCTACCTATAGAGTCACATGACCCAGGCAAGTGTCTCCAGTGAGGCCCTCTGCAAGCATGACTCCTCTCCTGCCCTGGAATCTTGGAAGTAACAGGAAAAGCCTTTAGAAATGAGCCTGGAGAGAGAGGTGAGCATGGAGAGGAGGAATGGGGAGCCCCATCAGCCTCCTGAACCCCACTTCCCAGGTAGCTGCGTGTTTGATCTTTTGGGCCATCAGCTTCATTTCTCAGATAAGGAAGCTGAGGCACAGGGTGCTCCATGTCACTCTTAGCAGCAGCCAAGAGCCACCGTTGAGGGAAGTCCTACGCATTCTTCCACTCTCTGGCCTCTACCTCTTCATCCATACATTGGGCAAATCCTGCTTCTACTGCCCCTGTCCTGGGGTCATTGCAGGGTCTGAGGAACCCACAGGAGTGGACCCTCTCCACTGTGGGCTCTTTCCACCATCTCCCACACCAACTGTGCCATAGGAGTCAGGACCAGTTGTGTGGCTGTGTTCCATTGTTTTCCGTTGGTCACTGAGGGCATCCCGCTGGCTGGCCAGGGCATAACACTCAGTTTTTCCATCTGTTTCACAGGGTCTGAGAGACTTCGGAAAGGATTCAGGCCTTGGGGAGCTGTGGTCTTTGGGATAAACAGTTTGTGTCCCAACCTACTCTCTTTCTCTCTCAACTGCTTCTCTTTTCCAGGGAGGTCCTGGGAAATAAGCTCCCCACCTCTCCATGGTCCCATCAAAGGTACTGTTGTCCCCTTGTACAGGTGAGAAAACTGAGGCTCAGGCAGGTGAAGAGCCATAGCCAGAATGAACATGTAGCCACAGTGTCTCTGTCCCCTTTTGACAGAGTTCCAAGAGTTACGGGGATCATGAGTAAACTCAGTCAGCAGGCAGAAGCCCCATCAGATAGCCCCAGCATTGTCACCAGCTCTGGGGTCAGATAAATGTTTTGGGATCCCAGAATGAGGGACAAGCAGGCTCCTCACCTTAGGGCAGCTAAGACTGAGGGCCAAGAGACTGACAGTGCTCTATAGAGTTACCAGGGGAGAAGGCATTCAAAAAAGATAATACTAGGAGGCCTAAAGAGATGATTCAGTGGTTAAGAGCATTGGCTGTTCTTCCTGAGGACCAGGGTTCAGTTCCCAGGACCCACACGGCAGCTTCCAACTGTCTATAACTCAAGTTCCAGTGGATCTGACTCCCTCACACAGACATACATGCAGGCCAAACACCAATGAACGTAATAAAAAAAAAAGATAACTCAGTTCTTGAGGGCCCCCCCGGGACCCAAGCAGGAGGACCCTTCGCCTGGAAACTCCCATGATACTCTGAGGTCCAGAGTGGCTTCTCAGGAAGACTTGAGCAACAGAAGGTGCATCCGAGAACAGGGGCAGGAAGAGCAGGGAAGACAGACTGCCAGCTCTCAGAGCAGCCCAGGCGCTGAGTGGGAAAATCCCAGAGCCTCCTACCTAGTGAGCGGAGAGAAACATACAGAAGTGCGTGTGTATTTGTGTGCATGTGTGTATGCGCATGTGCACCTGTGCATCTAAGGGCAGTGCAGGTACGGATGTGTTTGCAAATCCCAGTCTGACACCCGAAGGGGCCCCTCACTTCTTAAACAGCAAGTCTCACTTTGACATCAGAGAATCAAATGCTATACAGTTGTCTATGTCAATGCTATAGCCATAGTCATGGGGAAACTGAGGCAGGGAGTAAGAAGCAGGTTGTCCGACATCACAGCTCGGATAAGGAAAGTGACTGAGTGCACCTAGGCCCTTTGACCTCCATCCCATACTGAAGTAAGGGATGCAGCCTTAGTGTAGGCCTGGGATGTGAGCTGTCATGCCAGGGTGGTACTGGGCCTGCACTCAGAAAAGAATCCAGAGTCCCCCTTGGCTTTTGTGAGGAATGTGTATTGCCTGATGCTGTTGGTGTGGAAGCCAGGGTCCTGGCTTCGTGTGATTTGCCCCAACCCAATTGGAAATCCCCCTTCCTTGTGGCACACCTTCCTCAAAGCCATGGGTGGCCACACACTTATTTTCACACTTTGGAGCCCTGAGGCTTTGTCAAGAGACTTTCTACTTTCACCTTGGTGCTTCCCAGAAATAAAGGAGGGTATCACAAGGGCCTGATCCCCTATGGTGGGGCTGCTAGCCCAGCAGCCAAAGTTTTTGCTCTTAGAGAGAGTAGTAAGGAGGGTGTAGCTGCGGGCTCCTCAGGTGTGGGATGCTGAACCAACCCAGCAGGTTGGGTGAGAACTAAGTGGGCCTCCTTCGGTCTCTGTACCCCACCCTGTAGGATGAGGGTGACCTTATTCCTGGCCTTGAGGACAGCCTAGGGCAATGAACAGAGAGACCTACCAGTTTTGTATGCCTTCACGGGTAGCCAGCAGAAGATATTAGGATGGTCCAATCCCTCATGGAAAGTGTGTGGAGTATCCCAAGGGAACTGGCCAAGAGGGCAATGACCCAGGATTGGGAGGGAAGGTTTCCAACAGGGTCAGGACCTTGTCCACTGTGTTTGAAAAAGATGATTCCAGTCTGGCGTGATGACACATGCCTGTAATCCCAGCACTTGGAAGGCAAAGGCAAAAGGATCAGGAATGTAAGGCCAGTTATATACTGAGTTCCAGGACAGCCTGGGCTACAGAAGGCAAACAAACAATCTCAAAACAAACAAACGAAACAATCCTTCCAAAAGTTCCACAAAGGTAGGCCTGGAAATGGCCAGGCTAGGTGCTAATGACAGTAGGCCATGGTCCTACCACAATGTCCTTTGGGGTAGCTACCCATCCAGTCCCTGAACATGTATACCCTGCAGAGGACCAAAGGAATGTGGAGATAGGATTGCAGGGCTATATATAGGGGCATAGTCAAGTGTTCAAGGACAGGGGGCAAGCTGAGAGTGACCCTCACGTAGCATCTCTGTGTGTCTCACTGGTGTTGCTGCTCTCACCTCCACCCACCCCTCCCCTGCTCTGGCCCCTCCTACTACTTCTACTCCTTTCTCTCCAATTGTCTGTTGCTTCTGTCTCACCCACCGTGGACAGCCTCCGGGGCAGGGAGTGCCCACCAGCTGCTAAAGGAGTCACAGTCAATTGCTGAGGAAAGCAGGGTTCTCATGCTAATGAAGCCAGCAGGAACCCCACTGAGCACTGAGCATCATCATAGGCCGCCACCACCACCACCACCACCACCACCACCATCCTAGGGCCCTGCTGCTCAGCTGCTCCAGCCTCTGAGTCATTGCTGGAGCAGTGCCCCCTGCTGGATGCCCCTCTCACCCACCTGGTGCAATGAGGCAGCCCACAGAGCCTCCTGCAGAACCTTCCTGGGTCCTAGGAAGAAGTAGTTTCCAGGCCTCCTTGAGCTCCTCAGTTGTCTTTGTGGGGCTCACAGGAGTGACCCCCCCCTGCCTTGAGGTCGCCTCAATCTGAGCTGTAGCTACATGGCATTTGAGTCTTTGGCACCCGGAACAGAGACTGGCAGAGCAGAGGACTCTCAGGTAAAAGAGAAAGAAAAATGGAGGCTGTGTGGGCTGGCGCATAAATGTAACCCCAGCACTTGGCAGGAGTTTGAGGCTAGCCTGGGTTAAATAGAAAAACCTTGTCTCAGGGCAGGGCAGGGTAGGGTAGGGTAAGGCAAAATGAAGGCCATCTGTTCAAATAAAGGAGGCCACTCTATCCTAAGGCCACCTTAGGGTTTAACTGTAACATCAGCTCCATGTTGATCCCTATAACTAGTCACAGACTAAGCCAGGATCCCACTCACAAACTAGTCATAATCCCGGAACAGCATGAACGCTAACCTACATAGGACTTTGAATGCTAGTCACAGCCTATACCTGGTCACACACTGGGCCTTGAGCCTATACTTCCCTACACTGAATTTTGTTTTGTATTTTCTTTCTCTTGATTTATTTTTATGTGTATGTGTGAGTACCTGTTGGAATCTTTGCACATCACACGTATGTCTGGTGACCGAGGAGGCCAGAAGGCATTGGATCTGCTGGAACTGAAGTTACAGGTGGTTGTAAGCGGCTGAATGGGTACTAGAAACTGAACCCAGGTCCTCTGCAATAACAGCAAATGTTGAGCCCTCTCTTTAGTACCTGTGGGAATATTTTGGGTTTTGTTTGTTTATTTTGGTTTTTGAGATGGATCTCCAGTAGCTCAGTTTGGCCTTAAACTCATTATGTAGCCAAGGATGATCTTAAATTCCAGATCCTCCTGCCTCTCCCTCCCAAATGCTGGGATTGCATCACCATGGCCAATGCTATACTGAGCCCTGACCCTGGCCACAAGCTAAGCCCGGATCTTGGTCACACTCATATACTGAGCTCTGACCCTGATCTGCTCTGAGCCCTCTTTGCTTCCTCTCAGACAGAGCTCCAATTCTCGTCACATTCCGAGAGCTGCCCTTGGTTAGATATGCACCCCAAACCTGGCACACCTCAAACCCTGCTGCTTTGCGGCATCAGTGCTGGCTCTGGCTTGACGGAGCCCTGGCCTGTTTTTCACCCTGTGGTGCCCAGCCCTGTTTACTAGGTTGCTTTGCTGACTGCCCTGTACTCCCTCTCCAGGCAGCCTGGAGGAAGGACTCTTGCTTAGCTCTGTCCCAGGCTCCCGCCCTGCCCAAACCAGAGGTGCTTGGGAGTTGCTTCCCAGACTGCAGATTAGGGAGGGCTAAAGGATCCCACTCTCCCACTCGCTGGCAGCCTGCAACCCAGGAGGTCTCAAAGTTTCTTTCCACCTCCAGCATGGTATCCAAGGGGCATCCCTGGGAACGTGCCCAAACCCTCAAAGCTCCTTGGAGCTGAAATAGCTCCATAGACACCATGGACAACAGGACTGGCACAGCCAGCCTGGCAGGGCAGCCCTTCTGCAACCACCATTCTTGGCCCTAGACTTCAGGCACTCCTGACAACTTCTCTGGCGCCCCAGCCTTGGGGTCAGACAGTAATGACCCTGCCACAAGCAACCATCTACCGGAGCTACCGCCCTGGCTGCAGAACAGCTGCCCCCACCCAAGTCTCTGTGGCAGGTAGTGGCCTTTGAGTTTAGCCTTGTCTTCTCCTACTTCCTTCTTTATTTTATTTAATTGTTTTGAGGAAGTGTCTCACTTTATAAACCAGGTTGGCTTGAAATTCTCTCTGTAACCGAGGCTGGCTTTGAATGTAGTAATCCTCCTGCGTCAGCCTCCCAAGAGCTGCTCCCCCACACCGGGTTTCCTACATCCTTCTCTGTTACATCTTATTTAGTTGGTGCAGGATCATGCCCCCAGTGTGTGCGGAAATCACAGGACCACTTACAGGAGTCAGCTCTTTCCTTCCACGTGGGGCCCAGAGGTGGAACTCAGGGTGTCTGTCTTGGTGGCAAGTGCTTTCCCCACTGAGCCATCCTGTCAACTCCCAAGTCCCTTTTTAGAAAAAAGGAAATCACCATTTTCTGTGTTCTCGTGGGGGTACCGTGTCCCACACATCCTACCAGAGCCCAGCACTGAATGAGGCACACTTCATCCCACACTTGCCGTGTGGGATGGTGAGGAAACCGAGTCTGCAGTAGTCCCGGAACAGCTCACTGAGGCCAGAGCCACTTCACTGCTCACTACACTAGCCCCCCCCTCTGCCTTCCAGGCAGTCTCCAGTCCCCAGCCCGAAGGACTGCCTGTTTGTTTTGTTTCAAAAATATTTTTCCTATCTTCATTTTACTATAATTAAAGATTTATTTTAATTGTAAATGTGTGTATGTATATGCGTGTGTGTGTGTGTGCCTCTGTCAATATAGGGGCATTACTTATGTGCAGGTGTCTATGGAGGCCAGGAGAGGGCATTTGATCCCCTGTAACTATTTGTGGTCATGTGGGTGCTGAGAAGCAAACCCAGGTCCTCTGCCAGAGCAGTAAATACTTTTAACTGTTGAGCCCTCTACCCAGTCCCTATATTTCAATTTAATTTATTATTGTGGTGGTTTGAATAGGAATGGCCTCCCATAGGCTCATATAGTTGAATGCTTGGTCATTAGGGAGTGGTACTGCTTGACAGGGATTAGGACAGTTGTTATCAACCTTCCTAATGCTGTGACATGCCTTTAATACAGTTCCTCATGTTGTAGTAAACCCCAGCCACAAAATAATTTTCATTGCTACTACATAACTGTAATTTTGCTACTGTTATTATTTGTAAATATATGTTTTTTCTGATGGTCTTAGTTGGCCCCTGTGAAAAGGCCTTTTTTCCCCAAAGAGGTCATGACCCACAGGTTGAGAACCACTAGATTAGGAGGCGTGGTCTTGTTGGAGGAAGTGTGTCACCAGGGGTGGGCTTTGGGATTTCAAATGCTCAAGTCAGCCCCAGTTAAATGCTTTCCTTTTTAAGAGTTGCTGTGATTGTGGAATCTCCACAGCATTAGAACGCTGACTAAGACAATTATTTTCCTTGAGACAGGATCTCATGTATCTGTACTGGCCCCAAACTTAGCCAAGGATGACCTTGAATTTTGATCTTTCTGTCTCTGATCTGCCTCTACTTCTGGAATCACATCATCAAAGGTGACAGGTATGTCACCAAGATGCCACCAAATTTATATTACCCTGGGAATTGAACCTAGAGCCTCATGCAGGCCAGGCAAGTACTCTGCCCACTCACCTTATCCCCAGGCTTTGATTTTAATTTTTGAGGCAGAATCTCATGTAGCCCAGGCTAGCTTTAAACTTGTTAGGTCTCAAACTTAGGGCAAATGACTACCTGGGGTGCCTATTTAACATATCAAAATGGAAGATGGCTGCCAGATCCTCAGCATTGCAAATATCTGCCACTGAGTCATCCAGGCTGGCACACCCTACCCCCTACCCTGAACCTCTCCAGTCCCTGAGCTTTGCTTGCCTCCTCACCCCACCCCGCCAGACCCCCTCTATTTCTCTTCCCTGTATAGCTCAGCCATTTTGGCTAAGAGTCTGTTGGTCTCTCAGTCCTCAGTTCCTCTCTGCATGCTCTCTCTCTCTCTCTCTCTCTCTCTCTGCCATTTTGGCTAAGAGTCTGTTGGTCTCTCAGTCCTCAGTTCCTCTCTCTGCGCTCTCTCTCTCTCTCTCTCTCTCTCCTTTTCCTCTCTTGCCCCCACCCCTTCTCTCAAGGCCTGGTCTGCTGGCCCGGTTCTTCGCTGGACCGATTCAGATGCCTCTGGCTGTTTTCTCCCTCATATCTACAATAGACCTTCTCCTCAGCCCTGTCTTGAAGCAGTCATAGCCTCATTTTTTTTCCATTCAAAACTTACTATGTAGCTGAGGATGACCTTGAGCTTCTGACCCTCCTGACTCTCCCTTCCAAGTGTGAGGATTGTAGCACGCCCTGCTTCTCAAGAACTTTTTGAAATGAAACATGAGGGCCTGTGTCCCTCCTGTACTCAGACGTCCCCAGCACTCTCCACTCAACAGCTTAGGGGCTTGCTAGCAACCTTTCCCTACCTTGGGGTGTTTTGCAGTCAGGGTCTGACAACCCATGGGCTCTTTCATTCACTCGCTCCTTTCTTACCTATGAACTGCATGCTGGGTACAGGCTGGGCATCAGGGACTGGGGCCAATGGGTTGACTGGAGCCCACCTTCTTCAGCCTCAAATTAATCTAGGGCAGGTGGACAGGAAGGGGAGAGAGGCCAGGAGTGGGCTGAGAGGTGTGGGAATGGAGGACAGTCTGTTCAGAAACTACTAAGCTCAGTTCTGGGATGGATGCGCTCTTCCCTCTGGTCCCTTTCTTCCTCAAGTTGTTCTTTAAAGCACCCTTGGGGAGGGGGGGGAGAGGGAGAGAGGCTCACTATCCGTAGAACTACCCCATTGTCTGTTCCCAGAGACTGCAGGCCCCAAAGGGGCCTGGTTTGTTTAGTTGTTACCACTTCTTTCTGTGAGCCTCTTCTTCCTATTGAATGAACAAGCTCCTTTCCTATTGAAAGGAGCAGCCCTTGGTGTCCTGGGCTACTAGCTTTTGATGCAATGATGCCCTGGAGGAGGTTGTGGGAGCTTGGATGCTGCCATCTGGGAATTGAGAAGATCTGACTCCCCTGGGGATGCTCTGAAGCCTGCCTGCAGAGAGAAAAAGAGAGCATCTTGGGAAGAATAAATTGGTCTTCTCATAATCAAGTCACAATCAAAACTGAATCTGGGCTTTCTTTCTTCCTTTCTTTTAATCAAGTTTGTGTGTCAGGGGCGGGTGTCAGAGAACAACCTCTGCTGTCAGTCCTTCCATCTTGTTTGAGACAGGGCTTCTTATTGTTTGTCTCTGATATACCAGGCCAACTGGGCCATGGCCTTCTCTCTCTCTCTCTCTCTCTCTCTCTCNCTCACTCATCTTGATGCAAGAATGTTAGGATTGCAGATGCCATATAACATGGGTTCTGGGGGCCTGAAGTAGGGTTTGTCTTATCTACCCACCTTTCTGAGGGGTCTCATGCAGCATAGGCTGGCCTAGAGCTCACCATGTAGTTGAGGATGAACCTGAACTTGTAATTCTGCTGCTTCCTACCTTCTATGTTGGGATTATACGCTCATGCAACCACACCTAGTGTTATGCAGTGCTAGGGACTGACCCAGGGCTCCAGATGCCGTCTACAAAAGGCAAGCACCTCCTAGCTGAACTACCTCCTCATTCCTCCCATCATGTTTTGAGAAAAGGTCTTACTATTCAGATTAGGCTGGCATCAAACATGCTGTGTAACCATGGCCTTAAATTCAAGATCCTCCTCCTACTGCTTCTCAAGTGCTGGGAGTATAAGCATGTTTATACCATCCCTGGCTCATTTGTTTGTTTACACACACACACACACACACACACA
>LOJH01031570.1:1127-12974 GCA_001685095.1 Ellobius talpinus
TTAAATGCTCCATAGCTGGACCTCCTGAAAGAGTCAGAGTTCATGCTGGCAGCATGGCCTGGGAAGCACACTTTCAAAACCATGGGTTTTTGTTTCTGTTTTTGTTTTCCACTGTTTCAAAACTGTATGGGGTTTTTTGTTTTGTTTTGTTTTGTTTTTGTTGCTACCACTTTATCAGGAAAACCTCTCTTAAAGGAGCTGCAGCATGCTGTCAGCAAACAGAGCCCATCTGAAAAACAAATATGGCTAAACTTTGTTTTTTAGTGTCTAGAATTCCTTTCCAAGCNNNNTCTAGAATTCCTTTCCAAGCCCTCTCAGGTTTTATATGGATTTAGCTAGCACACTTTGGAGTGCCAGTTTGTTGTAGGAGACCGCTTGTTTGTTCCTGGATGCTCAGCCCCAAAATAACCATCCAGAAACTGTATTAATCAAATCATTGCTTGGCCAATCACTATAGCATATTCCTAGCAAGCTCTTACATATTAAATTAACCCATTTCTATTATTTTATATTTTATTACAAAGCTCATGGCCTACCGGCAAGGTTTCAGCTGGCAACTTGTGTCTTTCCCTTCCGGCAGCTACATGGCATTTCTTGACTCTGCCTTCTTTCTCCCAGCATTCAGTTTAGTATTCTCTGCCTACTTCTATTCTGCTCTGTGTAGGCCCAAGACAATTTCTTTATTAACCAGTGGTATTCATAGCATACAGAGGGGAATCCCACATCAAGCAATGAATTTACATCCTTGCATTAGAGTAAGGCAATTCTAGTCTACAATAAAAGTTAACACAATGAATTATGATGCCTTGTATTGGAACTTTACTATAAAATAAAGGGCATAAGATAAAAATCAGAATGTAGTGGATTTACCTCTCTGTAGCACAAAAATTCTGATCACTTCCAAGAGCTAAGAGAAAGAGCAGAGGTTCCTTGCTTACAGCAAGGACCACAAAGAGATAAGAGCAGGACTGATCTGTAACAAAAAACAACTCCATGCTTGCTTACAGTCAATTAAATGGGTAGAGATGGGGTTATTTCAGTAACAGTTGCCTAGCACCTGCTAACAGAGTTACTGAGGTATCTTGGCATACCTGAGTTGATATAATAAAATGCCATCATCTAGACAGTTTGTAAATGATAGAAATATATTTAATTTCATAGCTACAGTGGTTAGGAAGTCCAAGAGAAGGCACCAGTCCACTTGGTGGCTGCTGTGGGCCCAATTTCGGATTCATAGGTAGCCTCTTCCCTTCTATGATTGAGGGAGCAGTGTCACACTCTTGGACCTCTTTCATAAGGGCCTTAGTTGCCGCTATGGACCTCTTTCATAAGGGCCTTAGTTGCCACTATGAGGCTCCAGTTTAAGGAATTAATCACTTTCCTGAAGGTCCCAGCTCATTTGACTCCATATTGGAGATTAAGTTTCCATATATAGTTGGAGGGGAGATAGGTATAAGCATAGGATATGAATAGGATAGCTCATTATGTCATTTATTTTATAGAAATCAATGGATTATAACCAAGAACAAGTTTATTTTTCAAAAGAGAATTTCTTTAAAGGCAAAATTTATTCTGCATATTATTCAAACTAAATTTAAAACTCACAACATAGAAGAAAAAAATTAAAAATTGGCTATCATGAAGTCATTCCATAGAGGGAAAATTGCCCAAGTACAGAAGGAGTATATGGATTTTCTATTTCCTGAAATCAAAGACCACACAAGTTAGTTAATTATCCATCCTATCCACACTGAGACAGATTCCCATTACAGATGCCAAGTCCATCTCCTGATACAAGTATTGATGGATGCTAAGAATAAAAGCTCCCAATACTGTGATAATTACTTAAAGATGGGCTAGTGTCTCTTTTTGTGTAGACCAGGACCAAAGAATAGTTTTTATAGATAAATATTTCTAATAAATTTGGTAACAGGGAACAATAATATGCATAATTTATTTTATTAAATAAATTATGCCCCTAAAAAAGAATTTGATCCTCATTAGAAGTCAACATTTAGGAGAAAACTTCTACTCACTCATTAAGTGTTTGATTCCATCAATAAAAAATATTGTGAACATTCTTTCTGTCTTCTATGTGGCTGTGTAACATCCTTAATTCTTCGTAGAATATAAAGTAGTTTGGCATCCCTCAGACTTAGAGAAACACTTTCTTGCCTAGGTCTCTTTATCTATCAAAGACATTTACCAGTCTTTCTGATAAAAGAATAGCTGTGAGAAATCCATCTCATTTTTGACAGGCAGAAGACTTTCAGCCTTCCTCCGTTGAAATTATTTTCCACCTCACCATTTCTGTTAGTTGTTCGTCCTTGTATTCAGCTATAACGACCCTCCCTGGGATATAACAACCCTACTAGAACAGAAGAAAGGATATCTCGAAAACTTAAGAACATCAAACTGGCTATTTTACATCCTGGAAAAAAGGGGACAAAATGTAGAAAACAAGATTTCTTACACACTCTGCTCGTTCACAATCTTTTCTTAATTTAACTTATTTAGATTATTTAAATGTCCACAAAAATTAAACAACCTGTAAACTATTGATAAGATCTGTGAAATGACAACCTCTCCATCTTTATTTTAAGTAAATAGATGCTTCCTTCTAGATCAGTGTTTCTTTGGTGGGCAATGGCAAGCTTAATGATCCAGGTACCCTGCCAAGTCAGCACGTTTTTCCCTTCAAAAATTACTTCGAAGGCAATGATACATCGTCTTAAGTTCATGAACAACAAAAACGCAACATGAGAAACAATTCAGAACCATGGGGCCACCCCTTTTTAATAAAGGGAACAAAATACTGCAATGGGCCACTCCCTCCCACACCCACAGAAAGAGTGGCCCATTCCCCCATTCCCTCAGCGTCAGCTTCATTTTACTTTCTGTCAGTAGCAACAGTTAAATTTTTCTTTTAAAGGGAAAGAGGAGAAAGTGTCTATAATTGCATCTGGTCTTTCATGGTTTCTCAAATTATCTTTACTTACCAAGTGAAATGCCTTTTGAAAATACCCTGCATTCAGAGTCTGTTGGAACATATGCTTTTGTCTACATTAAAGTCTGTAAACTTTTTTCAGGGTTTGTAGGCACCACTACCTCTTGATCTGTTTCTCTATCACAGAAAAATAACCTAAGAAAATTACATCTCAAACAGATCCTAATAAAATTTCTTAGATGAGTGAGTGGGTGTGAAGTAGATTTGTTATTTCACTAGCCAAGTGACTAGTCTTTCACAGTAAGAGAATGTATTCATAGTACTGACTCATGTTCGTTTTCTTGTTTTTGTCTCCCTACCTTGCTGTGCATGCATTTGTGGCTCTCTGGATCAGTTTTCTGTGCACCATACACTCAGCTCTTAGCATTACGTTGGACTGAAATTTGCAGCTTGCCTCCAGGACTTGTCCTCTTCCAAGTGTATTGGCTGTTGTGGCGATTCTTGTCCTTGTGGTTGTGGGACTGATGTCCCTGTTTTCTTGCTGGGTGCCAGCTGAGAACTGTTTTTCAGTTCTTAGAGCTTTCTTGATTCCTTGCTATGCGACCCCTGTGGACTACTCAGATGATTATGCTGGATTACGTCCCTGATTTTCTCTTCTGTGACCAAACAGCCTTTGTATTTAAATGGGAAAGCTAGTTGTTTATGCCGGGACTAACCAAATGGTCTTCAGATTTTAAGGTTACCCAAAAATCTATCTGTAAAATTTCCCTGAGAAGAGTATCAGGATTAAGGTTCCCCTGAGGAGCTGAGAGAAGACAAGTGACACCAGGGGGCCAGAAACCTTAGGGAGATATTCTTGGAGTCTAGCCTATCATAGTGCCCAAGAACATAGATTTTTCCTGTTTCCAGATAGTAATCTTGAGTATAAAAATAAGTTAAAAGACAAGAAAAGAAGGAAAGCAGGAGCTTCCCCTGGCCTAGAAGTGGGAGGAAGGGCAGAAAGCATCACAATTAGTACATAAAGGGCAGGTGATGGAGAAGAATTATCTTTGTGTTGTTTCAAATGTTTTCTATGCATATTTTTGTTATTGGTGTTCAATGTTCTAGACACTTGTTTAGAATAAAGAAAGAAAGTGCACTGTGCAAGAATAAAATGTTCTCAAAAATTCCCTGTGGGGGAGTTGGTGGCAGCACAGCATAAACAAACTTATTAATGATACCCATTCAAGATTAGTGTGGGGGAGGGGAACTCTCTGAGGGCCCTGCACCTCTGGGAAAGTGGTTTCCCTTTCATCAGAACAAACCCCTGACAGAATATAGCTATGACTTTAATGTTCTGACAGTTTAGATGTGGGTTTCAATGTAGTTGCTTTTGCTTGCTTGTTTGTTTTTATTTGATACAGGAAATGGAGGGCTTGTTTTCTTGGTGATATTTTTAGTTTTCCAGAATGTTGACTGTTTTATTCAGGGTCTCCCTGCGGCAGAGTCTGTAGACTAAGCCTGGACCTGTGTTCTTTCTGGAGGTGAGATGCTGCAAACAACAGTTCCCTTGCCTCTTGTCTGCTCCTGGGTGATACCTGGATACTGTGCAGCAAGGCATGTCATCTTTAATGGTCTTGTAGTTGGGGGAAATGATGCATTCCTAGCGTTTTAAACTTCTCCAAATGTATTTAACAGGCGTCAAAGCAAGATTCAATAACCTTCCCCTTGAGATTTCCTAGTTTTCTTTCTGGAAGTTTCTGCCAGAAGTCCAAAGTCATTCAACAGAATGGTAAAGGGTATTTGGTAAGGGTTTTCCCACAGAGAATATATATCAGAGCTCCAGAGGAAAGCAGAGGTTCTCAGAAGGCTGGGGATACAAGTGGTCTCTCCCATGAAGCCACTCCAGTTGTTCTAATGGAAATTAGACCCCAACATCACCCCAGTTTGCTCTCCACTGAGGTTTCCTTAATAGTTGTTGTTAACAATTAATTATGAATTCAACAAATAGGGGCTAAACATTTACTGCACACCAAGCTTGACACCAGACCAAAATGTGTGGGTGAAAAGTAGACAGTTCAGAAATCCTCCCCTTTGCATATTTCTCTTCCACAAAATTTAAATGAGTGGATTCCCCCTTCCAATCCATTATGGTCACCTGTTAAAAATTAGAGGGGAAAAAAAGAGTTGGAGGTTGGTAATAGAACAGTGGGAGGACGTTTGCCTGGGTCATGAATCTAGGGATCATCTTTAAACTCTTCTCCCACCTCAAAATGTAGGCATCATAACATCTAACTAGCTGCGGGTCTACATGTTCATCATCACCTTTCTGAGCTGACTCTACACCTCTGATCAAAAATACTTCACAGTGTGTAATGGCCTTCGAACTTTCCCCAGGACTGTGCGTGTGAGAGCATTTACTACTGTTTCCACATACTTTATTGTACAGTTGACCTTAATGTAAAGGGATTATCTGGCTTGTCCTGACCTAACTATGTAAGCCATTTAAAAGCAGAGAGTTTTCCCAGTTAGAGTAAAGCTATGATTTTAACAGTCTAACAATTGAAATGTGGGCATAGGTGCAGTTGCTTTTAGTTTTAGATTACCTGGATCGCAGTCCAAAATAGCCCTCAAGATCTCTGATCCCCTGAGTAATAATGCCTCAGGAAAGTCAGAGATTTCAATGGTTGGACGTACCACCACTCTCTTGAAGATAAAGGGAAAAGCATGCTTAATTCATAACTGTTGATAGGTACCAAACAAAAAAGGCTGTAAGACACTGAACTCTGATAACAAAAAGAATAAATAGTTGAAACAGATTTTTCTCCATGGCATTTTAAATGAGAATTCAACTGGTCCTATTGTTTGCCTTTTCTTTTCTCCCTAAGAAACTTATCACATTCTAATATACTCCATGTTCTATACTTACTTAGTTGTTATGATTTTTTTGTCTTCTCCAGCTCAGACATGAGCATCTCAGGGACAGAGATCACTGTGTGTTTTATATATTAATGTATCAATAGTCCCTGGCACATAAGTATTTAGAGATACTTATTTAGATGAATGAACTTTTTGAAATGTTGGAAATAATCAAGTAAATACTGGCAATACATGGTTTCATATATATTAATTTAAATGAGTAAAATACCACTGATACCATGCTCAGTAGTCATTAATACTGTGCTTCAGAAATGCAAAGTGTTTATTGAAGCTGAGAGATGGCTCAAGTGGTTATATACGAGTGAGTCTTGTGCTTCCAGAGAAGCCAGCACCCACGTCGAGAGGTTCATAACCTCTCACAGCACCAGCTCCAGGGGATCAACACCCTTTTCTGGCCTCCACTGTCACTGCACTCGCATGCACAAATCCACATACAGATACACACACACATATGTGTGTGTGTGTGTGTGTGTGTGTGTATATATTTAAAACATAAAAATAAAATCTGAAGAAACATACTTGTCAATATCCCCTAAGCTTTCCTCAAAGCTTGGTAGCTCAACTCATTTTCTTCTTAAATCATCCTAAGCTTCTATTTGAATTTTCTGGTGGCAAATGTTTCTCCATGCAGTAGTTATATGAAGCCATGAATGGAAGAGTATGTCAAAAAAGCCCTTACAGAGAAAGGTTTTTTCCTGGACTTCTGAGTTTTACAGGATGAAGGTTCGTTAGCAGACTAAGATTCCTTTTCCATGATAGAGAAATGTCAGAATACAATGACTCTGTACTGTATTCTAAAGCTTGATGCACACATGTCACTACAGAAAATATCACAACAGCGTGACTACCCATAAACAAGTGCTTCATTGCCTTAAAAGTAATAACTAATGTGTTCAGGCATATTATTGCATTTTTTGTTTGTGAAGGTTCAATTAAGTATGATATTAATTATCTCCACCTCATTCTTATGTTAGCATAGTCCTAAATATATCTCATGGCTTTCTTAAAATTTTTTTAAAATATGCAACTTAAAATTTATCATTTATGCCATTTTTAGTGTATTACTTGCATTAAATATATTCATAAAGTTGTTCAAATATAACCAGCCATGCCCAGAACTTTTGCACATGCCAAATAAAATGTAATTAATTAAATTAATTGTTAATTGTAGTTTATTAATTATAAAAATTAATTACTATTAATTAAAAATAATTTAATTATCTTTTAAAAGATTTATTATTCTTATTTTATGTGCTTACGTGTTTGTCTGCATGTGTATGTGTATACCTTGTTTATGCCTGAAGCCTGCAGAGACCAGAAGAGAGCATCAAACCAACAGGAATAGGAGTTATAGGGAGCTTTGAGCCACTATGTGGGAGCTGGAAAACCGAACTTGGATCCTGTATAAGTACATCAAGTGCTTTTAACCACTGAGCCATCTCTCTAGCTCCTTCTTTCACGTGGTTTCTTATTTGTGTCTGTGTGTGTGCAAGTGCATGTATGAGAGTGCATACATGCACAAGTGTGTGCATGTGCATGCTCATACATGTATTCCATAGCACGCATGTGGAGTTCAGAAGACCACTAATGAGAGTCAGTTCTCTCCTTCCACCTTGTGGGTCCTAGAGCCTGAACTCAGGCTGTCAGTCTCAATGGCAACTGCCTGTTACCTGCAGTACCATTTCACCAGCTCCTGCTAATTTTTGAATGTCATAGAAATGTTGTCCAAAACATTTTGTCCCCAGTGATGGGCACCAAACATGTTCCATTGAAGTATGTAAATTAAGGCATCCAAAAGTCAAGTATGTGTTTAAGAGGCATTGGATGTACTAGGAAGAAGATATCCCTTAAGCTATTACTAAACTCATTTAGGAAACATGTCTATCAGATCCATTATGCCTAAGCCTGGTGTTCTGTGCATAGAGAAGTAATAAAACAGAAAAAATAGCACCTCCCATTACAAAGTCTGGCAAAAAGAATTATTTTGGATAGGAGTAAATAATCTATGGAAACCAGGTAAGACAAGACTTACCACAGCTGTGTCCTCTGTGGTATATAACATACAGCAAACACTGAATCCATACAGCAAACACTGAATCCATACTCACCAGCAGGTAGGTTTATAACAGGTCTGTTGAGTGACAGCTCTGTATAGGACATCTTGCTTGGTACCTTGAAGGACATGCGTATGACTCATATTTAAAGATTCACCTTAAGGAGTTTGCAAGTGACCTTTAGAACCTGGTATGCGTGATACATTGCAGTTAGTAACTTACCCAGCATTCTCTTTGGCCTAAATTTACTTCTTAATTTTTACATGTTTTTTAAATTATATTTTCAGGCCTTTCCCAAATCTCTACCTGGCACTTTCTGCACAATTTACTTGAAAAGCTTCAAGATGCTCAACAGAGCAGGCAAGCTGCAAACACTGGGTTTCCAAAGAAAGCTATTAGTTTTCTTCCCCCTACAAAGTCTTCCTTCCCCGAAATAACATTCTTGCTTCTTCGGGAACATTCAATATGCCTGACATTCACACTGCTAGTTCTTGGAATTATCATTTGCTTTTACAACTGGACAGTATAACTGAAAACTGCAGTGTGAGATGAACCAGGTACTTTAGGGTCTCCTCCAAAGCTATCTTCCTGAGTGTGAAGATTTAGGAAGAGAATATTTCATGGTTATTTAAGTCTGTTCTACTTAGTATGGATCTAGATTTTATGAAGCTCAAAGTACTCTTTATAACTTCACTGCATAAACTGATATCAAACCGAACAATCAAAAATCAACCAGGAGGTTTGATTTCTTTACTTGTGTGTATGTCTGAATGTCTAGGTGTGGGTAGGTGCACATGAATGCAGTGTCTGAGAAGGTCACAACAGGTCACTCTAGAGGTGGAGTTACAGATGTTTGTGAACTGCCTGATGTGAGGGCTAGGAATTGAAGTCAGTCCTCTGTAAGCACAGTAGAAACTCTTGCATACAAAGTCCTTGCTCCAGATTCCTCAAATGTCAATGTCGCCGGGAAGAGAACTTTGAAAAGTTCTCAGCTAAGTCTGAAACACCACCCGGACCCTGTCTGACTTTCACCGCTCATCATTATTTCCCATTGCTATGTTTTTGTGAATTGACAAATAATATGCATTTTTTAGAATGTAATGTAACATTATACTATCTCATTGCCTGTGGGATTTTTGAAGATTAACTTATAAATTCCTTTATACACTGTATTAGTTATCTTCCTATTGCTGTGACCAAATATGTGACCTGAAAACAATTTGAGAAGAGTTCATTTTGGCTCACGGTTTGAGGGCATTATGGTCATCATAGTGGAGAGCATATGATGGTGGGCTGTAGGCAGACATTTCTCTCCCCCTCATCAGTTCCCAAATAACCAACACACAGGCTTAATATTATTCATAAATGCTCAGCGATAGCTCAGGCTTCATACTACCTAACTCTTATACTTAAATTAATGCATATTTCTTTCTATACCTTTCCATGTGGCTTGGTACCTTCATTCATGTCCTGCTCTCTCTGCATCTGACTGGCAACTCCTGACTCCGTCACTCTCCCTCCCATCATCCTAATTTTGGTCACACTGCCTATACTGCCCGCCTGACTACTGTCCAATCAGCATTTTATTAAACCAACTTGAGTGTCAAATCTTTATACTGCACAAAAAGATGATTCCACAGCTGTGGGCAGCTACATGGTAGTAGAGGCAGGAGACTGCTTCCCCACATCTCAGCAGACCAGAGGTGAACACAGGGAAACTCTGGAGCTCAGTCACCCTTCTTGTTTTGTATTTTTATTCAGTCTGTTCACATTCTGGGTGGGTCTTCCTTCCTTCCTTGGTCCTTTCTGGGAAAGTCCTCAAAGATACACCCACAAGTGCATCTTATTAATACTCTGGGTATTTCTTAATCCGCTGCTCAAATTAATAGTCACACAGACTTAAGATGTATTTCTGATGAGAACATTTAAAATATATTCTTTAGCAGTTTTTAACTCTATAATATTGTAGTTAGCTATAGTCATTCTACTTGGCAGTATGTCCCTAGAACGTAGTCTATGACTTCTTTCAAACTCAAGCCTTTCACCTAGGAGACAAGCACTCAAAGTAAGCTACATCCTTTATCTCATGACTTTTGAAGATTTCTTTTCTAATAAAAGGTACATTTTATAGTCTTTATAGTATGTGGGTATATCTATGACTTCACCAAGATACCCATAAATCCTTATACTGCTGATTAACCACCCAGAGGCCTCCTCATCCCAGCGCTAACATCATTACCCAAGCAATGAAATATACACTAGGAAACTAGACCTTAGCTAGTTTCTGAGTAGATAAATGAAGTACTACTTGTTTTATCATTTACTCTCACTGCACATACAATGATGTATTTAAAGGATATAGTTTCAGAGAAGAAAAACTAAGGCTTCAATTTCTAGCTGCTATTTATTTGTGATTTCCAGTGTCCCCTGTACTGTGTCTAGTGTTCATGCTGGCCAGATGGATTTTTCATACAGAGTCAGAAAGATAAAAGGCTGTAAAAGGAAAGCTGAAGACAATTCCTCATGGGTGCCAGAGATGTAGCTGCACTTTCTTTCTGAGTGCGGCTTCTAGCATTTAGGATTCTGGTCATAGGAAGCCATAGTGCATAGGAAATAGGAAGTAACTAGAAAACCACGGTCAACAAAAATCATCTCATTGTGTAGACTACCAAGGTACATGAAAAGCTTCCAGGGATTTTAGCTGCTACCTGATTTGCTGTAGGTGCTCTAATCTACTCAATTCATTAAACATTACTGAGCATCTTGTTTGAACAAGGTATTACAAAGATTATGAATATAAACAAGGCATAGTGCCGTCAAGGTGGTTATTATTCGATTCTCCAATCCATACACTTCTTTCCCACCAGTTTTGGAGAATCTGATGAAATCCATAGATGTTCCCTTCCCAAAATACATGTAGCCACACTCACAACATGTGGCTCATAAATCCCTCTTCTCCAAACTCCAATCACGGACCCATCTGAAGAGATAAAGAACAACATCTGTGTATGAATAACTGGGAAATTCAGAATGCTATAAATGATCTAACAGATGTGTGCAGGCTTCTGGGAACTACAAAGGAAAGAACACACAGTTGTCTGAAGGCATCAGAATGGGTTTCCCAGGGATATGGCGTGTGTGTACTACCTTGAAGGATGGTGGATCAAAAGCTGCATCTTACGGAAGGAACAGGCTCACTACATATATAGGCATATATAAAAACATCAAGGGCACATTCTGGCACTGTCAGAAGTCTGGCATACCTGGAATGTAGGATACTTTGAAGATGCTGAAGAATAGTGAGAGGTGAGACTAATAATCAGTAAAACCATAGTACAAACACTGGTTCTCACTGTCAGTCTCCTGGGTATTGCTCAATGGACAATGGAGAATGACCTAGACTTAGCTGAGCCTCACACTATTTCTTGGGATGAATAGAAAGGGAAAGAAACTAGATGTGAATGGGAGGCCTGCTTCCAAAGGGGCAGTAAAAACCCAACCTAGGGCATTGCAATATAGAGAGTGGTAAGGCAACATAAAAGAAACCATACATAATTACCCAAAAGCCCCATACAAAGTGAGCGGTCACAGGAGAGATAATGTGTTAGGGTCTCTTGCTTCTAAAATTATTAAACATATTCTGTATAAGATAAACTGGGAAAGGAGAAGTTAGATATTATTCTTTTTCCATTTACATTCTCTTACTATTTTTACAATACATTGAAAATAATAAGCATAAGTCGGGTGGTTCCAGAACTCAGGAAGCGGAGGTAGGTGGATCTCTGAGTTTGAGGCCACCCTGATCTATAAGAGCTGGTTCCAGAGCAGCTAGGGCTGTTACACAGAGAAACCCTGTCTTGGAAAAAGAAAAAAAAAGGAAGGAAGGAAGGAAGAAGGAAGAAAGGAAGGAAGGAAGGAAGGAAGGAA
>LOJH01031571.1:0-16792 GCA_001685095.1 Ellobius talpinus
CTGCCTACTGCCACCGGGGATCTTGCAGCATTTTTAAAAAATCATAAAAGTGGTTATTGTTGGGATAAAGCTAGTGAAGGTTTAGCTTGGGTGGTGTTGGGGTACTGGGTGTGATGAGGGCTAGGATTTGTCTTAGAGTTGGGGTTCAAGGTTATGTTATATGTAGGCTTGCTGTGAGGTTAGGGTAAGGGATGATGTTATGTATGGGGTTTAGGGTTAGGGCTGTATTGGAATTTGAGGATTAGTTTTAGAGTGATATTTATGAGTTAGAGTGGTTGTTGGAACTTTGATTTACTGGAGTTATGGTTTATGTTATATATTAAGATACAATAAATGTTAAGGTTAAGCTTAGGTTTACAGCTAGGTCTGGGGTTAGACTTAAGGCTGAGACCTAGAACTATGGCTTGGTTTAGGTTGTTATTGGTGCTATAGTTAGGATTAGTGTTGGAATGGGTTCAGTGTTAGAATTAGGGTTGAATTTAGGTTCAGGGTTGACAGGCTAGTATTGGAGGGTTAGCATGTGGTTGGGCATTCAGATTATGGCTAGTGTTAAGTGTAAGGCTATGGTTAGGACTGGTGTTTGGTTATGTTTGGTGTTGTGTTTAATAGTCTTAGGTCTATGGTTAAGGTAAGATTCAAAGTTATATCTAGAGTTGGGGGTTGGATATGTTTGTAATCACAGACAAGACTGCAGTCTTGTGGTTGTGCTTGCTCTGAGGGTGTAGAAGCATGTGAAAGGTTAGGGGTGACATTGGGGTTGGAGTTAAGATTAATGTTAATGCTAGAGTCTAGGGTTAGTGTTAGAGACTAGGGCTAGTTTTGGAATTAGGGTTTATGCTTAGGTTTAGGGTTTGGCTTAATGGTAAAATTTAGATATGGATAGGACTATGATTTGGTTTCGGTTTGGTGTTGGTTTAGAATTATGACAGGTGAAATTGTATATATGGTTAGGGCTGTGATCGTGGCTAGAATTAGGAATTTGTCAGCGTTATAGTTAAGATTAGAGATAAAGATAGGACCAGGGTTAGGGTTAAGATTTGGTTTGGATTGGAGACCTGATAGGTTTAGGGTTAGAGCTATGACTATGATATATTTAGGCTTTGAGCTTAGGTTGCGTTTGGAATTGTAGTTTTAAGGCTCTGAATATCACTTAGTTGGACATTTGATTGGGTAAGTTTTGGGTCTGTGTCATTTTATAGCCACGACTTAGAGCTATTTTTGCCTTGTTAGGGATTAGTTTTTCTTCAGGGAAACAGTGTTTGGTTGTAGCTATTTTTATGATTGGAGTTATATATGTTTTTTTGGGGGGTTGGGTTATTTTTTGGGGTGTGTGTCAAGACTACTTCTATCTAGCTTTAAGGTTATAGTTGGGGATCATGGTTAGGCTTAAGGTCAGCGCAAAGACTGCCTAAGCCCTACTCTGCCCTCTCCCTTCAAGAGTCAGAGTGGCCCAAAGTCTCCTGGGTTCTCTGGCTTGGAAGCTGAGGGCTTACATGACTCCTTTACTAACCTCCCACCAGCCTGCACTGCCCCAGTGGTAATGTTCATGACTGTGGCTCTAAGTTAGGAGTCTAATTGGTTAGACATAGCTTTAACTCATAGTGTGGTCTACTGACCATGGCATGATGTCCTGGACTGTTGCCTGGCAACAATTCCTGCACATAGGTTAGTCCACTGACCATAGACCTAGCACTCAATGATTGTTATCTAATCGCAGATATACTTGGGGGTGATCATCTGACTATGGTCTAACATGCTGTCACCTGGCCATGTTCTAGCAATGAGAGCAGTAACTTGGTCCTTTCTCTTGTAGCACAGAGTCTTCTCCTGCCTACTATGAATTTGTGGGTGTGCGTAGCTGCCAGGATGTGATCCACCTATACCGGCTGCTCTGGGTGTCCACGGTGCTGAATGTTCTGGGCCTGTGCCTTGGCATTATCACGGCTGCAGTCCTAGGGGCCTTCAAGGACATGGTGAGCAGTACCATCCTACGGCCCCCTTGACAAAGGATCTAAACTCCCGAGTGATTCTGCATGTCAGATGGCAACCAGGGTTACCAATCCCTTGCCTTGGAAACAGTACTTAACAACCGGCTGCTTCAATCTTCTCCCAACCTCTTAGGCAGGAAGAACTTGTTGCCAACTAAAGATTGAAACTCGCCGGCAAAGCTACTCTGCCACTGTGAGGGTCCCAGTTGCCTGGGTGTGGTTCTGGCGGGGACTGGACACGATTTGAACAAGCTGAATGAGAGACCTGAAGTTCACCCATACCCAATTCTCTGAGTCAGCCCCACTGACCCTGACCTTGAGCTCGGGCCTGCTACCTTCTCATCACTGGGTAGAATCTTCCTTATGTCCTTTTGGGGTCCATGGCAAACCCTTCAGGGGTTCTTCTGGATCCACAGAACTGCAAAAACACTTTCTGGGTGATTCTTCCTGTGCTTATCCTGATGTCCTAGGGGCTCTGGCCTTTGGTTGTAACCCAGAGGTGCTGCTTAGCTCTTTGTTCTCAGGTTTCTTGTTGCTGGGGAGATTTAGGGATGTCTTGTTAGGACCTGAATTCCCAGTCTAGTGCTTGGGCTCTGCCTGGCTGCCTCATCCGATGGTCACTCCAGGTGGTGACTCTAACCCAGAGACCATATGTAGAGGATGCTGGAACTTTCTGTGAAGTCACAAAGGACAGATTGGCCTATTCTTCATGGCTTGGGTTAGGACTCCCCAGAGGGTCAAGCTGAGGGTCTGAATACTGCCTTGAATGGATTTGAAGGAACATCGACTTAGGTGGTCACGTCCCCTTTCTTCACAGGTCCCTCTGTCTCAGATGGCCTATGGCCCATCTCCACCACCTCAGATCCTCTACAACCCTGCCCAGCAGATCCTGGCCTACACCGGCTTGTGCCCTCCATCTATGACTGTGCCAACCTGTTCCTCCTACCCTCTGCCACTTCAGGTAGGCAAGTGTTACCTGCTGGGATTGGGCATGCCACCGAGTCAGTGGTTGTTTCTGTGGGCTCCTGAGTAGACAGGGTAGGGCTATGCATAGAGATGGGTGTGCTTTGATCTAGATGATGGGGACTGGGATCATTATGGGGTGGGCCATGTCTTTGCAAGGTACCTTGTTGCCCACGGCCCTAGTAACCCATGAAAGCATTCTTCCTACTGGAAGAACTAGTTTTGCATACACTGCTTATCTTAGCCACGAACTGGCCTTATATAGGTCAGGGGTACTGAGGGTGCCACTGGCTACTTGTATGACATTGAGTGTTCTAAGTGGAGCCAGGCACATGCCAACATCCTCTGAAATTTACCTACAAAGCTGTCAACCCTATAGGGCTCATGTGCCCAGCACATGTGAACTTGAGGCCATCAGGAGAGAGGTCTGGAAAAAGATCTTGTTTGAACATGGCTTTGCCTCTGTTCCACTCTTAGAGTTGACTTGTTCGTGTCCTACAAAGCTCTGGTGGCCATGTGTAAAGGTCCCGGTTGTCTAATGGTACCATATTGACTTGCGCTTGGCACTGGGGACGTGTGATCCTCTCGGCTTGCATCTTAGCACTGTGAGGTGTCAGGCAGGCCCTGTCCTCTTCCTACCTACGCAGAAACCCCTCGTCACGAAAGCCAAACCATCTGCAGGCGTTGCCCAGTGTCTCCTGTGGGGAGGCTGAGAATCCAGGTCTAGACAAACCTTCTAGACAGGGTGATGCCTTACACATGCAGCCTGGCTGCTCGGTGACTTGTCTTATGGCCCTAACAGAAGCAGTTACAAGCCTCAGGGCTGTGCCGACTATATCTCTGTGTCATCACACTATGCTGAAGTGAGTCTCTTTGGCCTGTGGGCCCTGGTGAATGCGGTTACGTCATTTGTTTTGAAGTTACACGTCCTCGGGTATTCCCCAGGAGACCTGCAACTAGTGAGTCACACTGAAATAAAGTGAGGCCTTGCCAAGCAAAGCGACTGTTTGAGGGGGGTGTGGCTTGAGTGTCGAGCTCTGACCATCTTGGATGGAGAAAGCTGTCAGGGCCCCCAGGAATGACCCTATAGAGTAACCAGGTGAGTAATGCTTGCGAGTCTTTTGATCATCTGGGCTCCACATATGTGAAGTGGGGGCTGGACGAAGGCATGCATGGCAACCCCAGTATCTAGGACCCAAAAGTACAGCTTCATTCTGTTTTCCAGGGCTCACTCTGGTGCCCCGGACTCATGTGAGGTCACTGTACTGCTGCTCCCCACCTCCAAGGGGCAGGTCCCTTTTCTCTGTGCTTCAACTGAAAATGAAGCTGGGGCTGTAATCCCTGATTTACTTAGGTCCTTTGGGGTCTGGAGGAAGGATGCCTCAGTGGTCCACTGCAGTGTTGGGTACTGGGTCTGGGCTCTCAGTGTGACACCCCAGGCTGTGCTAGTGGGACTTCCCAAAGGGAACTGGACCCTTGTCCACTGGAATCACAGGGACCCCAAATCAGGGAATGTGAGGCCCTGTGGGTAAAGCCTGCCTCGGGATCAAGTCTCCCCTCCCTGGAACATCGGAAGCAGCTATGTCTAGCTACATCTAGGAAATGAGATGGTTTAAGGGTACTAGCAGGAGTAGCTGCCACTCCAAGGCCTCTGCCTTTCCATGGAACTTCCTGTGTTGGCCTGGAGAAGGATCTCCCTGGTCTTCAGCCTAGGAAGGAAGCTATTCTCTGAGGTTACAGATCATTCTGGACCTGCTCTGTTCTCCTGTCAGACTCTTAGGACTATCTCTGGGTAGACCTGGTGGGGCTCCCTGAGCCGGTCTGGCTGCTTCTGGATACAGAGCGACTAAATCACATAGATGCCAAGAACACAACTCCAGAGCACAGCCTGTGCAGCACGTGATTCTCCACAGGGGACGATGAACAGGGAATGTGGGGCTCCATTCCGTCCTACCTGGTGTCTACTGTATTTAGGCCGGTCCGCCTCTCTGTCTTGAAGCCCTGGCCTGGGGAAGAAAGGACTGCTGTGGAGGGGCTTCCAGCCTGCTCTCACAGAAAGTGAGATTCCCTATTAAGTGCTCTTCCCTGTTCCATGTTGAAAAGGACAAATGTCCCTTGTGGTGGTGTATAGGGGACAGTCCTTTACCATGGACACACTTTGGGAACCTGGAAGATGACCTGCCAATTCCCATCAGTGCTTTTCTTCTCCTACCTTCTGGGGCCTTCGTTTTGTAGATAGTGGATGCTTTCCTTCCTCCCAGAGGAGGCCTGAGAGCCCTACCCTCTGGGCTGAGCAGCTTTCACGGCAGTATGTGTGGGAGTATAATTACCACATGTGCTTAGTAATCAGATTTCTGGGGACCAGGCGTATCGGATGAGCCTGTGTATTCCCTAAGAGCAACGGAATGAATGCTGTCGCCACTGGTCAACAGACGGAAGGAGATATTTTAAGTGTCCTGTTGAAGTCATTAGCAGCCAGCGCGAACATCCCTGAATATTAGGAAGGAGTGAGATGGCCGTGTGGGGGTGTTTTATGAAGTTAGTCAGAAGGAAAACTTTAAATGGGCCTGTGCCAGCACCCAGCCCAGAATGACACTAAGGTCAGCCTGAACGGTATTGATGGGGTGATCCTCTCCATGTGGGCAGGGCCTGCCTTAATGCGCCTTGTTTAGTGAGGTGGTTTCATCTAAGGTTCCTGATGGTTTATCTTGAGGTTCCTGGTAGTTTATCCCGCGGTTCCTGGTGGTTTATCCTGAGGTTCCGGATGGTTTATCTTGTGGTTCCTGTGAGCTTGCTCTGTAGTTCTTAAGGGCTTGCTTTATGGTTTGTATATTCACTTATTTTCAGAAAAGAGCAGAATTGACAGGGTAGGAAGTGCATCCTAGCAGACCTAAAAGGATGACCTTTAGACACGCATTGGTCCCTGGGGTCAGAGGGATGCATGCACAGATTTTGGGAGAAACAAGAGAAAATTCCTGAGCCAACAGTTGAATTTTTTTCGTGACAATCATTTTGGTTTGTCAAAATGATTGCCCAGCATGACACTAAGGATGAGGGAGACCTTCCTTGGGAGGAAATGTTTTTAGGGTGGCCATGCCGCCAGAGCCTGACTCCAGCACCAGGAAGATGAGTTGGCTGCTCAGGATCCCCAGATGTAGCCAGTAGGAGCACCACATCATAGCATACAGCCGGCAGGAGCACCACATCACATCACACAGCTGGTGGGAGCATCACACAGCATACAGCTGGTAGGACCCATCACAGCATACAGCCGGTGGGAGCACCACATCACAGCATACAGCCGGTGGGAGCACCACATCACAGCATACAGCCGGTGGGAGCACCACATCACAGCATACAGGAGTCACTTTAAAAATCTCAGTTCAGAATTTGCTTTGTTTTTTTAAATACCAATTTTAAGTTTTAAACTTCTAGTACTTAAGAGGGGGGAAAAATAAAAGAACTAGAAAAGATTTACTTCAGATCTGTGCTGTTCCCCAAATTCCTCTTCTCATGTGAACTCATTCTTGATTTTGGGAGGGTGTCTGTTGAGGTTTTTCAGAGACAGAATATAAGAAGGTGTATATACAGAAGAGATTTGTTTTAGTGATGGACTCTCATGAGTGTAGGAGAGGCTAGTCCACTATCCTTAGGACCAGGGAAACACCATTGGAACTGTAACCCGCGGTCACACTCAGGCAGGATTTCTTTCTCCTTCAGGGTTGCTGCCTTTTTTTCTTAAGGTCTGCAACTGATGGGAGCAGACTCTCCAACAGTAAGGAGCTGTTTAAATGTTAATTATATCTGAAAAACAGCTTTCTTAAACGTCTAGACTACGGTTGACCACATTTATAGTCACTGACCTATGAACCACTATGCTGTCTGTGCTGGGGATGTTAATGATCTTGCTCTCTTTGGTAAGTGCCCAGCACCTGACTCTAGGCCATCCCTGGCTCTTCTAATCACTGCTAGTGAAAGTTGACTAGGTTAAGTAGGCCAAGGGAAGTCTGGACTTTGGAGACCTTCCCTTGGTTCCCCAGCAACCTTAGAAGCCAAGTTTATGCCATTCAGGGACCAGATAGGGTGACACTTGACCTCTCTTGGCTGTTCCTAGGCCTGGAAGGCTTCCTGGGGGTCCTGGTGAGCAGGTAGCTCCTGGTCTGGTAGGGTAGTGGGCCAACATGATACTGGCGTATATTCTGGAGGGTGTAGTTGGGTCCTCCACCTGCTGACTGAGGACGCCTCTCTGTTTAATTGCAGCCCTCCAGTGCCCTGTCGGCCTCGTCCTCTGCTGACCTCTCTCGGCCCGAGGACACAGAGTCTCCGTCCCAGTGCAACTCCAGCCATGGGCCTTCTCCTAATGCTCCTTCACTCGGCACACCAACCTACTTCCTCCCCGGGGAGAAGCCTCCCCCCTACGCACCCTGACACAGAGGTAGTACATCTAAAAGTAACTTGGTTTGGGATTGCCAGAAACAAAAGCTAATAAAGCCGTATCTAGAAAGCCTGCCTCTGCAGCCAGCCTCACCGAGCATTCACAAAGTATCTTGAAGCTGAAGCTGTGCACTTTCTTCTCTTGGACACACCCTCTGCCAGCACAGGCCAGGACCAGAGGCGGAAGCAGAGTCAGCTGACTGGCCCAATGACACCTCTGCTGTCCCCTCTCCCACATGAAGACCAACAGCAAAGCACACTAGACCCTAGCCTCACCATCCAGAAGGGCTTCTCTGCACCTGCCAGCATTCTGTTTCACCTCTAGTCTTGGCTGGTTCTCAGTTGCTATTTTCTTGCCACGAGAGGGTAGCCAGTCACCTCTTTGGTAAAAGATTGTTCCTTCAGGAAAGGCATCACAGGTTGACAGACTTCCGTGAGCGTGTCCCCCAGAAGGAAGAGACCAAACCCCTTCTGTGAGTATGTCCTGAGAAGGACCAGAGTGAATCCCTGAACTCTGCTTTTCCGATGTGAAGGAAAGCAAGCCTGAGCAAACACCCAAAGCTGCTTCTAGAGACCTTTGAGTTCTGCCTCTGCAAGATCCACCTTTGGGCAGACTCCGAATCTCATACTCATTTTCCCCTGCGGTGCTCTGTTTTGTTGCTACTGGCTCATTCATTGGCTAGCTGTTGCGAGGACACTGGGTCCTTTCTTCCCCTCTCTTATGAGGTCCAGAACTAGCAGGTGGGGGTAGAGAAGACCAGCCTGTGAAGATGCAGCTCCTGCGCCCCCTGCTGGTCAAGGCCACTATGTCCAGCAGATCTCACCCATCAGGCTAGGCAGGTTTTCTAAACAGGGTTTCCCACAAAGGCCCACAACACAGGAAGGTGACAGGCCTGTCAGTGGAGAAGACGTGCCATAAACCCGAGAACTGCTCACCAATCCCTGAAGGGCTGAGGCAGCCATTGGTCTGAGGACTGGTCACTATGCATTATTCTCATTGAGTTTGGCCTTGCAGCCTGAGAAAGTGAGTATCTTGGTTTCTATTTGATGCTGGCTAACCTTGGATTCAGCATGGTCTTGCTTTCCTACAACCTCCAGGAGTCTGACCTCAGCCTCCTTATGACCCTGGACCAATATCAAACAATATTCTGCTGATTTATATTTATACCAATTTATATACTAGGCTATTTAATACCTCTTAGGACCGCAGTTTCAGAGGCATTTGTGAAAGTCTACTAAGAATTACACTTGGAGGCAGCAGGACAAAATCGTCTCTGGACTTTAAAGGGGGGGCTTTGGCATTGCTTCTTGATGGGTCTGGGGGTCAGCTGGCTCTGTCCCCTGCCTTGCGTCTACTCAGAGTGCACAGTTAAGCAGATCTCACAAGGGGCATAGACATGCCACAATACTGGCTGTGGAAGAAGGGTATCCTACACAGCAATGGCAAGATTCCTGTCACGTTAAGAGTGAGGTTCAGGAAGATGAGGTTGACCAGATGCACAAAGAGGCATCTTTGATGAAGCCACACAGTGGGTGGATTTTCTACAGGATTGGGACAAAGGGCACCTCATCCGTGTAGTGAGTGTACAGAGAAGAGCCAGCTCTGGAGGCTGGTGGGTGCAGCCTACCCCCATCTACTTTATATTACACTACCCCAGTTTTATATTCAGTCCTGCGTCCTGGACCCAATGGGCTTGACCTCTGAACTTCCTAAAGCTGGTCCCCAGGTCTCTGAATAATAAAACTACAGTGAGCCCATGCTCACTGGAGCCAAGAACTATGAAACATTGCACGCCAAGGTCAATAATTGTGTTCATTGCCACAAAAATGTCTTTCTCCCTTGTCTCCAGCAGAGAATGTAAGGCCCTGTACCCTAGTCTCCAGAGCTGCCCCACAGCCCACACTAACCTGCAGTGGGGGCAGAAACTCTTGAGTGTCCTGCCTTTGTGTGGCTGGGAAGCCAGCTGGAGCCTGCATGCTTGGTGGCTCTGGACCAGCTCCTGATGACTTTGCCTCTTTAAATGTCGCCTGAGGGTCTGTTCCGTGCTTGGCTTCTGCGCTGGTTGGTGAGATTTGTTCTAGGTCACCTGCTTTGTTGTGGAATTGGTCACTTGTATCTGCTTTTGGGATGATGTAAGATAGGGTTGTCCCGAGTCTGCAGTATGGTACCCGTTGATGGCTCACATGAGTGTGCGTGGGTATGAATGGGGTGGGTCATGCCCCGCTAGTGAGAGATGCTGAGCTCCTCTGCTTTATCGGATCAGCCTGCCCGAGTCAGGGTTCCACTTGCACCATCTCCTCTGTGGGTCACAGAGCCGCCATAGCTTTGCTTCCCCAGCCCCAGTTATCAATAGCTTGGTAATGGATGACATGGGCCCACAGATATGCCTTGGTGTGCACATCTTCGTTGGTCAGCAGAGGATGTTTTACTGGGCCTGCTTGGATCTCATACTTGCTTCTCACACGTGGTCACTGTACTAGGTTTGTAGGAAGTTATTGTCTGTTCTGGAAAGGGACCCTGTGGTTCTGGGCATCTTCAATACCTTCCAGTTAGAGCACATTGCTTTCCTTTATGTTTAAATGCAGATCTACAGGCTTTGTGTTGAGAAATACAGTGAAATGGTCTCTTGCCCTGAAACTGCTTTCTAAAAGGTGACTTTGCCCTAGGTACCTATATTATATCTAGAGACATATTTCTTTATCAGACTAGTGTCTGAGGGAGGATGAGGTGCTGACAAGCAGCCTGAATGCATGGTAGGGTCCCAGGCTGAAGAAAACAGCCTCAAGGATACAATGAAAATGTAAAAGTTCTTCCCTATGAATTCAGATAAGAGGAAGAGGTAGGATGGACTATGATCTTTAACAGTTCACCCCATCTCCCATCAAAAGGTTCCTGTACTCCCCTTGGTGCTTGTAGTTTGGCCACTTGGGCCCAGGGAAGTGAGGACCCCATGGCAGGCAGCTGACAGATTATTGCTTTGTTTGGCAGGAGATGGTATAAGGTTTGGTGCCAGCCAAGGCTGAGGATGGATGCAACATCAGGGAGGAGAGGTGTCTGCTCTTCCCACACAGTGTTGTTGCCTCCCTAGGGCAGATAAGGAATGCCAAGTATGTGGATGCCCCCCACTACCCTTGTCTGTGTGGTCCAGCTCCAAACCAGCATTTGTCCTGCTCTGTTCTTGGTCTCGTGACCTCCTGGAGAGATTTGGGGCTACTTGGAGGACATTTATGAGAACATTCCATGAAAACATTCCAGAGTTGCCTCCAACACATGGAAAAACCACTGAGGTCTAGGGGATGCTGCCTCACCAGCTGAATCAGATGTGGCCTCTAGAAGGCTGTGGGCTTCTGTGGCTGCCTGAGGACAAGCGGAGGCAGCTAGGAGCCCCAGGCAGGGCTCTGCTTCCTACCTTCTTGGAGTTGTGTTCAACAGCGTTGTTTCTGTCTTCACCATAACTTACAGGATGCTGGGGTTAAAATCAGCGGCTCCTAACTCCCTTCCCTTATGAAGAAATGGTAGCTCAGAGACACTGGGCTGCTGTTTCTTGTGTCTCCTGCTGCCCAGGGAGGGTGCAGTTCCCTCGGCTCTGCTCGTAGAGTAGCCTTGAAACAGAAAACCAGACCTTTTCTTTCAAATGGAACAGGGGGCAGCCAAGAGAGGCAAATGGAGAGTATCGGAAGAGAAGGGAGAATCTGTATAGGTACCACCCCTACATCCTGGCTGCCAGGGGCAGCTTTAAGAAGGGTTCTCTCTGTGGGGGCTGATGCAGAGGCGTGTAGTAGGACTGTCTCCATTTGCAGAGAAAGCTGAGATTCTGCAGCTTGCTGGCAAACCCAGTTCCAGCCCTTGCCATCATCCATGTGAGGAAGAGGCTCCTGCAATAGTCCACAGCTGCCTGTCCTGGGACACAAGGATTGTGGGCCTGTGCTGTGATGCTCAGAGCCCATTTACCCCAAACACAGCTCAGTCCTGAGACACGCCCAGGACAGACCGTGACCAACCCAGGGTTAAAAAGGTTTCTGTAAATTTTATTTTTCCATACTTTAGAATCAGAAGCATGTGGTAGTAAAAATAACAGAATTATTTTCTTCAAATCCACTCAGCTGCAAATTGCCAGCCCTCCAGCCCAAGCCTTGCTAGCCAGCTCCCAGGAGGCCAAGGGGCTCTAGGAGCAGCAGCCAATGACCTGATACCAGTCCCATTATGTACATATATATTACAAGGCAAAGAAATATCTCAAGAAACAAAATAGCCTCAAGGGCAGTAGCCCACCTGCTTCAGTGTTGCCGAACCTGCTCCGGAGGAGCCAGTGTGTCCATACCTCTGCTTCCCTTTGCTGTTGGGAAGGTGCAAAGGCCTCTTGTGCATGGGTGCTAGAGCGTGGCATGCTCCACAGGTGGGCAGGAGTGTGAGGTGATGTCACTGTGCTTGTAGGAGGCCTCGTCCAGGTCCAGGATCTTCTGGTTTACCTCCAGGGTCATGCATCCACGGTAGAATGCCGTGACGGGTGCAGAAGTCACCAGGACATCTGAGCAGAAATCCAGGGAGTCCCACTTTACCATCCTCTCTATTGCTTATGGCCAGCCCTGCCTGCATTCTCTCATGGTACCATCCCATGGGGATACAGATCTGTACAGGCATACAACATCTTTACCCTCAACCTCCCAGGTCTGTCTTCACCCCTTAAACTCCCCTCCCAGGCATGCATGCATATGGTCTGTTTATCTCCCTTGAAGCCTTATTGGTTAAGAAACAAAAAAGGTCAGAGAGCCTGCTTGCTGAAAGTCAAGATTTGTGCTAGCAAAAGGACTCAGGCCCTTTCCGTAGCTATCCTCCCTGTTCCACACAGATCCCTGGGCCTGCGTAAGGTGCCGCTTCTGGTAGATGTAAGAAGGGCTGGCAGACACTCTTTCAGCTACAAAGGCTGCAGATCCCTGGCAGCAGCAGTTAGATACCTGACTCTTGCAGCATCTGCTAACCCTCCCCTCTGTGTTTGGTCTCCTGGACTCCCAGGCCACACCTCCCAGTGGGTGACTCAGAGAGGACTGAACTAATGAGAGCTTACACTCCCGCTCCCACAGAGAAGTCAGGGAATATTTCTGATAACTAGAACCCCGTCTCAGTCATTAGAACAGCCCATGTGTGAAGCAAGTCAGCCATAGTGGTCCAGGGGGATGCCCATGATAGGGATCAGACGAGAGCACCCCTACCTGGCAGGCCTCCAACAAAGGTAAGCAGAGTGCCTTGCAGATGCTTCTCGAGGATGTCCAGTCTCTCCTGCAGCTGGGCAGTGCTCACTTCACTCTGGCCCTTGGTACCATCCACTTCCAGGGTGGCCTCACCATCCCGAAGGGAGACCGTGACTACGTGTTCCTGGCTGTCGCACACTTTGATTTCCATCAGTGCCAGGGTAACATCCTCGACTGCCAGGACCACCAACTGCAGGGGACACCAGCACAGTGCTCAGGGGATATAGAAGCAAAGGGGTCTTTCATAGGCTGGCCACCTCAACACTACCCCCTTCTTGTAGCTCTGCAACCCTGGGTGTGAGGTCTAGGAACCCTGGTACTTTCCTAGACTGGGGCCCAATCTCTTTGCATGTAAAGTAGGGAGCAGCTCTCGGTGGCTGAGGAGGATGGCTCAGTGGTTAAGAGTAGTGGCTGCTCTTACAGAGGACTTGGATTTTCTTCCCAGTATCCCCATCTCTAACTCCAGTTCCAGTGATCTGCCAACCCTCTCCTGGTCTACACAGGCACATGGTGCACATGCGTACAAGGCAGGCACAACATCCATACCCAAAAACTTCAAAGTCCCGGGGACACTGAGGACTTGGGTCACTCCTATTCACCCCGGTCACCCAGCCTGAGCTGACTTAAGGATATAGCAGGACACATCTGTCACACGTAGCTGTGGTCCCAGCACAGGAAAGAGCATACAACTCTACCTTGCCTCCCTGGGCTGAACAGGCTGTGCTGGCAGGAGCCTTTGGATGTTTATCACACATGCAAGGGGTGGGTTGAGATGCCCAGTGGCATGAAGTCTGGTCCCTATGGTGGTATGGATCATGGAAACCAACCCTGTTACTAGTTAGTGTAAGTAGCCAGGAGGGCTCTATGGGCTGGGCAGGTGGGGGATAGAATCCTCCCTCCTGTTTGGGACATGAGGCCTCTTTCAACAGCCTCATGTTCTGTAAGAACAGGGGTGGGGAGTCAGCAGAGCCTCACCCAGCATCACTTACCATGATCATCTGATAAGTTATCCCAGCTTATGGTGAGGTTAGCGGGTCTGATTCCGAAACAAACTGGAAATCTCACTGTGCTAGTGACACTAGGGGACTCCAATGACATCGCTGCTCTATGTGTGGGTCACCCTACACCTATGGTCCAGCAGTAGCTCACAGGAAGGTTGCAGACCCTGGCTGCACCACCAGCCACCTTGGCCAGTGTAGTTTCACTTCACAGTCATGCCCACGTGACTGCACTGGAGCCTTGGCTCCAAAGTCAGAGCGCATCACCTAGCCGTGCGTATGCAGACCTGGGTAGAGATCTGTGTCTGGGAAGGAGTCTCCAGGGCAGGGAAAGATTCAATGTGTCAATATCCCAGAGAGAGGGCAGGGCCTTGGGACTTTTCCTTGAAGGGGAAGAATGGGGGTCAAACAGGGTTTTCAGAGGTCGGGGATCCCAGTCGAAGCTGGCCCCATGTTCTAGCTGCTTCTGTGGCTCCATTCAATCTTACCTGCTTCTTGAGCTTCTTTGTAGAGTGGTAGTCGACCAGGGCCACAGAGAGGGGAACGATGTGGTTGTCACCCACCAGGGCTAGCAGCACCCCCGTGTCAGTGGCAGGGCGGATCCGAGCCACAACTTCTACTTTCCAGGTAGTTTCCGTGCCGACGTCCAGTGACGTCCGAGCTGCGATGAAAGCAGCACCTTACAAGGCAATACAAGCAGGAGAGAGGTGAGAGTGAGATCAGCGAGCGGCGACTCAGACTGGAGCACCACAAGGGACAGCTCTGCACACCCTGGGAGGGGACCTCCTGGTAAAGGCAAGTGGGGGGTATGCGACAAGGCTGTACCTCTAAGACCCGCCAGTGTCTCAACAGATGGCACGCAGAAAGGAAATGAGAAGCTCGCCAGCAATGGATGTAGACTATCAACTCTGGGGGCACTGGGGGTGGCTACTCCCTACTCCAAAGTACCCTACTGGTGCCCTCCAGGTAACAAAAACCTATCCAGGGAGACACAAGGCCAGCACCAAGGGCCATTCACTGCCTTGCTTCCACCTCTGCCCCTGCAGAATTCACGAAGCACCTACCGTAGCTCCAGGCCATGTGCTGCCTCCCTTCTGCTAACTCCAGGAGACTCTGAAGTATGCAAACTGGGTATGAAGTTATGAGGCCATGCCCACGAAGAGATGTGAGATATGTCGCTCTAGCAAGCCCTACGTGTGTCTGTGCTCTGGGTGGCTTGGCATTCCAGAGCCTCATGGCATGAACTCTTCCCCAAGCAATACACGTGGATGCCTCATGTTTAAGACACAGCTGGGTGACACTTCATGACATCTGCATCTAAGGTTGGGCACTAAAGTGGACAGGTAGATTCTGGTTCTTCCAGGGCAAAGAGCCTGTATTCCTCACCACGTGGGAGCCCTTCACTGACTGAGAGGCCGGAAGAGGCCCTCAGACTTCATATTTAAGTCTGTCCCTCACGAAGAACGCCATAGGCTAGAAAGAGCTGCTGGGAGCCAATCAAGTTTGTCAGCCTCACTATGGTCTGTTGGAGGCTCCGAGGCTGGTCTATTCTCCCCACCCCACCCCCAATCAGTCAGATCACTTCCTCTAGCCTCTCCTAGCTGACATGTATAGGGGTTAATTCAATAGTTTGTTGGGTATATGAACACAGACTGCAACAATAATAATAAACACTTTGCTGTGATGGAAGGGGCCAAGCGTACACTCTTACCTGGTTGGTGTCTGACAAAGGACACCGGACCCTGCCTGTATGGTGAGTTTTCTCAGCATGGCAACTCATAGAAGTCATTACTGTTAGAACTTGAGGTTGAAGGGCCCCAAAATGACCCTCAATGGCTGTTACAGTTTAAGAAATTATGGGTTCTGCTTTAAAGCGGCCTAAGTCCTGAGTGTACAACCTTCTGCTTCCTAGGTCATCCCTAGAGGCTGGTGGCTGTAGATTCCATGTATCCTCCCCTCCTCTACCATGTCCCCAAGAAGCACAGCAGAACACACCTTCGCCAGACCCCTTCCTGCTTTCTCTCCATCTGGGCTTGCTGGTACCTGCTGCAGGGCAGGGCCCCTTCCAAGGGTGATAAAGACTGGCCTTCCTGTCTTCATGCTCTTCCCATCTCTAATCCTCTTCTGATTGCTAAGCCTCATAAAGCCACTGGCCAGAGAAGGCCTGGCACACGTCTGAGAATTGCTGCATGCGTTTGGACACGTCCAGTGCTGACCTTTCGGGTTTTCTTCCAGGTAACCCCCTCCCCCCCGGGCCTGCCCATCCTGCTACTTTCTAGCCATTGGACCATGTCTCCATCTCTTCCTCTTCCATCGCTAACTCTACGTGAAGTTCAGACACTTGTCCTGGGAGCTGGGCCTTGCCTTCCCTGCTGAGCCCTGCCCCAGTTTGTGGGTTAACAGGCTTGTCACTGAGGTAGGAACCACTCAGATGGATGCTCACACTTCAGCAGAGCTGCCTGGAAGTCCCACTGTAGCTAGCCCCAGGCAGGGCGCCACCCACTTACTGTAGTTGAGGCTGAAGAAGGCAAATGCATTCCCAGGGAAGAAGGAGCCCCTCTCGGTCACAGAGAAACACTGCATTTTTGTGTTTGCCTTCACTGTTTCCTGGATGGCGCTGTCTTCCCCATTCAGCCAGTTCCAGCTCCTCATGCACCCGTCCAGGCGAGGGTTAATCTGGAAAAACAGGTAACTCCTGGTGACTTCCTGAGCCAGGACACCATAATGGTAGGCTAGAGCAGGAGGGGTCGAGAGCCTGGCGCTACAGGACCTGCTGGCAGGGCCCTCTGACTTACGTACATGTAAATAAATCTATAGTGTAAAAATAGAGGGAGGGTTTCTCCCCCACCCCCACAAAGGAGATCTTCACTTTTCAAAGACTTCGGGACACCTGCATTCATGAAGAATGAGAACCTGTGTGGCAGTGAGGCAGCCACCTGCTTTGTCTGCCATGTCTCCTCATTGCGGGGAGAGGGACAAGGTACCTGCCACTGGACTGCGCAGGTCGGGCATTTTACTGTGGCTATACTTTCCCCTTATTTGGGGCTACAAAGCAAAGCTAGAAAGGCCAGGCCATGGATGCCAGTCCCAGACTAACCATATGTACACTGTGTGCAGGCTGTTAATTAATCCAATCAGGCCACCCTTATGACTGTACAC
>LOJH01031572.1:0-16792 GCA_001685095.1 Ellobius talpinus
CTTTATTAACCAATGAAAGTAACACATAGACAGATGACCCTCCTCCTTCAGAAAACCTCCTGGATAAATACAGAATGGGGGGGAGTCCCCTCAATATCCACACCTCCCTGTGGATCTCAAATGCCTTTTATGTTGATGGCTTAGTATCTACATATAAGTTATGCACATCCTCTGGTATACTTTTACACAGTGCTGGGCCTCCTACATGCTAGGCAAGTACTTTACTGAGCTACAGCACATCCATTTCATATACCTTAAATCTCCCCTAGATTAGTTACAATGTCTAAAGTTGTGCAAACAGTTATACTGTTTATAGAATAATGACAAGGTATGTTTGATTTTTGATGCATGGTTCGCTAGACCTCGGATATGGGAACTGCTGACTTGGAAGGCTGTGGATGTGTGCATGGGCACACACACACACACACACACACACACAGACACACAGACACACACACGTTACAGGTGCTCATCACCGCAGCCCGTGTGACCTACAAGGGGCATCTTAGGTCAGAGTCTTAAGGCTTTCTATTTTAGTTCCTGTGGCTAACTGGGTCAGCCTGTGAGTTTTTCAACCTCAGTTCTTAGAAAGGTATGTTTACCTTTTTAAGCTGGTGACACAAGTCACAGAGAACTGGCCAGCCTCTGCAGAGAAGTGTCCTGAGGTCACTCCTCAACCCTGGCCTAGCTGACTTAAGCAAGCAAACTGGAGTGTGATGAAAGGAGAGGCAGCAGGTGATTGGTGACTGTCATCTAGTGTCCATTACAGGAGGATGGAATCCCTTCATAAAAAAAAATAAAAATAATAAACTTTAATTTTTGAGAATTCCAGACAATGTATTTTGATTTATATTCACCCCCCACTCCTTCCCCTAACTCCAGATTCAGAACTCTCATCTCCATACACCCTCAAATCCATGTCTTTTTTCTTTCCTCAATAATCAACTCAGAGGTGGGAGCTGACTCCCTTAATCTTTTGCAACAACCATAGCTGTTATTGAGTTTAAAAGTATGATAGTCCTATCATGTCCTGATATTGCTTTGCTCAGGTCCTCACCAGCTTCTGGCTATTACCATCTTCCTGCCCCCTCTCCTGCAATGGTCCTGACCCCTGAAGTGACACAGATGTCCCATGTGTGACTAAGCACTCCACAGTCATTTATCCTCAAAACTTTGACTGGTTTGAGTTTCTGTGCTAACCCTCATCTCCTGCACAGAGCAACTTCTCTGCTGAGGCGGAAGAGGTACACTAATCTATAGGTAGAGAACTATGGATTTAGAAGGCAGTTTGATACTATGTCCATTTAGCAGATTAATAAAGGTAGAAGCCTAATACCCACGGAGCTTGCGAGGTCCCCGACCATAAGGTTATTAGCCAGATTTACCATACCACACATGCATTTCCGTGGAGTTCCTCCTTAATCCCATATTTTCTACCATGGGAACAGGTCAAAGCCCTTCTGGAAGAAATACTGGATCGGGTGACCGATGAGTTTAACATCCCAGAGCTCATGGCCAAGGTGGAGGAACGCACCCCCTACATTGTAGTTGCCTTCCAGGAGTGTGAACGCATGAACATCCTCACCAGAGAGATCCGGCGCTCACTAAGAGAGCTGCACCTCGGTTTACAGGTGAGCAGGAGAAACGTTGCCAGAGGACATGGCTGTAACCCACAGGGACAGAGTGACAGACACCAGGGGGCCTGGGAGCTGAAGGGCAACTGTTCTGAAGCCATCTAAATGATTGAAAGGTGTCACTCCACAGAAGCCGGAGTCTAGCCCTGGGGACATCTGAAAGAATCAGCATAGTGCTTAGTCCCTATTCAGTGGGGTCTTCTACAAGTGGCATCTTTAGTAAAAGAGTTATCTCTGGCGGGCAGAACAGCTCATTGATAGAGCTTTCCCAGCATACTCAAGGCCCTGAGTTTGACCCCCAGTGTCTTAGACGTCTATTATCCAGAAACTGGCCTTGTAGCTGACAGTGAACGCTCAGCTAGACCCTCAAAAGCCAAGTCTAGATTCTGCTGGTGCTTCATGGCTAGCTTTTGGGGTTACAAAATCACGGTCATGTGTGTAAAAAACAACTGAATTTTCTACATGTAGACATCTAAAGAAAGTACCAAGTAGCACAAAATCTATGACTAATTTTTCTTCTTTTAATTTCCAACCCCCCCACATGCATAATGTGGACAGAGGGAAATAATATAGCAGATGAAATGGGAATGCCCTGGCTATTGGGGACAGGCAGTGTTTGATGGCTTTAAAGTTCCATGCCAGCATATAATCAGATAAATGAAAAATTCCACAGCGATCTCAAATGTAAACCAGGCCCTTGCCTGTCATATTTTGCACCTCCGGTCCTGGGGAAGTCGGTATACAGTAGCAATTATCTTGAATAGGTTTGCTGCAGTCATAACTTATTGACGCCATGCAATTTGGAGCAGGCTATTTACCCATTCGACTTCCAATCTGTTCACTCATTTTTCTTCTAAGAACCTTCACTGTGGCTCTGTGTAGTCAATCATGAAGAATGCCTGTGCAGAGACAGAAGCAGTACGAAGTTTCACTCCTTTCAGTCTAGTTCCCACAATGTTGATTGATGGGCTCTGTGGGGAAGGACAGCCTGATGGAAGGTGGAGTTTGTAAACAGGCTAGAGGAGGAAGCAGGTAAAGACTGAGATCAGGAAAGGCCCCGGAGAAGGCGGCATAGAGACCTTTGAGGAAAGGTAGATAGGGACAGTTGGGGACAAAAGGACAGGGCTGCTAAGGATCAGAACAGAGGACCCAGAGCCTTCTAGAGTTCACCTAGACAAAGAATAGTAAGGTGAACTTCTAGAAGGTGATACAATGACCTAGAAGTAGTGAAACACCTGTATGACCTGGAGGGTAGGTTCCAATCAGAATCCTCTCAAGGAAACAGTCTAAGGACAGTCCCGAGTAGCCTGGTCATCAGACTCACAACACATTCTCCCTTCTCGATCTCTGTCCACTGGTCCTACTGTCCTCCCTGATGACTTCACGGTGAAGCCCTGTAAGCAGTGCCAGATGACCCTGGGAGTGAGTGCAGCTTCTGAAGCACAGCGTGAAAGAGGAAAAGCAGAGGATGCCCCCCCATGGCAAAAGGAGGCAGAGTTCAGGGCAGGGAAAGCAGCAGCTACAGCAGGAGGCTGGCCAGGACATAGAGCACACCAGCACCTGCTAGATGGGACAGTGGGGAAGTCGGCTTCCAAGCTTGGGGGGGGGTGTCTTAGGTGACCTGCTGACCTTTCCCCTTTGTCCCTTGTTTCTCTTCAGCAGTCATGTCCCCGCTCAAGGCTGCTGCTGGTTCGGTGTAGGAAAAAAGTGGGCATCTCCAGTCCCCCAGTATATAAAACAAGCCAAATGACATCCTGAACTGGGCACCACAATTACAAACGTCTGACCCTATGAGTCATTAGCCAAACACTCTTAGCCTTTGTGATAAAAATGAACTGACTGGCTATAAAAACCACATGCCCAGAAAGTCCTGGCTGAGCTGCCAGATACAGCCCTGTAAGCCTGGAGCATCTCAAAACACACAGAATGTGGGTAGGGATGAAATCTGGGGGAAAGCCAGCCGGCCACAGACACGTTCCACAGAGAGGATTTCTCTCAGGAACTCACCACTGTCAGACATCTGGCTCTTGGCCTCCCTAGGTGTTCTCATTCTCATTAGCCAGATGCACAAAAGCCTGATCTACAAAATTCTTAAATGGTGGTTCATTTTTTCCCACTCTTTGTAATTTTCAAAGAAACACATATGATAGATTATTTAGCAAATTCTCTTCCTACAGGGGAAAACACAAGAATCCAAGTTTTTAGACTTGTCCAATACAGTAGACACTAATGTAAATGACACATCAGATTTCAAAGAAAGACCAAAAACTACAAAATGTCATTAGTAATTTACAATGATTGTATATGCAAATATTTGGTATATTGCATTAAAAGAAACATTAGAGAAATTAAACTTAACCTGTTTCATGCTTTGAAATGCAGCTGCCAGAAAACCTCAGAATCCCCATGGGTCCCATTTCATTTGGCTAGCCTGGCATCTGGGCATGTCTGGATCTTCTCATTATTCAAATGATGGATGGCCTTAGGTTTTTCCACTATGCTTTAGTTTTTCTAAATTTGTGAAATGTTCAAATGCAAAGGCTGCCTCTGGGTCTTGACCCTGTAAACTATGTTGACTTTCAGATCAAATTGTAAGGGGCATCATGTTCTGGTCCTTTGAATCATCACCCATTCAGCAGCTACCCAGGGCTGATACCTTAGGCTATCTTGTTCTCTACCAGAGACTAAAATGAGTTAGCCACAGTGGAAGATGTGGGAGGGACTCTTATTCTACTTCCTGGTGATTTATATTAATGAAATCTAGTCGCCAGGAGTAATGATGTGTGTGTGTCTATGTCATATGTGTGTGTGGTATACATATGTGTATGTGTGTATATACATACATTATGTATGTATGTATATATGTATGTATGTATATATATATGTATGCCAGCAATCCCTGCTCTTGGGAGGTGAAATTACAAATTGCAGACCAGCCTTAACTTTGTAATGAAACTGTTTTCCACCACTAAGGGTTGGGGTAGTTCAGCGGTGTAGAATGTATGAAGGCACAAGATTCAAGCCCCAACATGGGGTCGAAGAAAGCTAGTTACAAAAAGCATTTTCCTGAGAAGAATGGTCTGATCCTAACCCTCAGCACAGAGTGTGGAATGAAGCCCTCAAGGGAGTGTTATCCCCAGCCTGTCCTCTATGGGCTGAATGCTGCTGTTACCACAGCCTGGCTACTGATGACCTTCCAAAGGGAAGTTTCTGGTCTCTATGCCTTCTTCCTTGGCTTTGGACTAACCGCAGCCTATGAATCTAGCTTCTAACATTGTGACTCAAAGGAATAAAGGCCTATAGGAAAAATAAGGTTTCCATTCTATTGCACTAAAGGAAGGTTACGAAGGCACTTATGTATAGGGATGGATCAAGCGGGTAAGGTCACAGACGAGCAGCCTTCATACCTGGGAAAGGTGCTACACAGACTGAATTCTGTCACAGGACCCTGGAACACAAGGCTGCTAAATAGATGGAAGAGCCAGATTTGTAAGTTTTCTTTTCACTGACCCACCCTGTGAGCAGGCAGGCTTAGATATTAACAGTGCTGCTCAGATCCAGGCCAGGAAAAGTTAGGAAACCATTTTCTTCATTGTATCGTGGTTTTTAAGAAGAGCTGGACTAAGGGCTGCTGCAGGCTCATCCTTTCAGAGCACATGTTGCTCTGTAGAGGACCCCAGTTTGGGTCTCAGTGCCTCTGGCAGGCTATAACTACCACACCAGAGAAGCCAGCACCTTTTGGCCCCTGCAGAGACTGCATACAGTTGTACAAACTTAGACACATTTGCACACAAAATTAAAAAGATGAAGAATATTTTTAAAGTGGGGGGCTGGTGTCCAGAGTCTAGCCATAGACTCTACCTATCCCTCTATGTCCATCTGATAAAATCTTAGGACAGGCTGGCATGGAGACCGCCAGTGCTGTATGTATTCCCTTAGGCTTCAGAAGGCAATGCAGGTACATTCGGTGAATCCAGGAAGGACACTGTTGCCTCCAGCTACTTAAAAGACCAACCCTTTCTGCTTCTACTCAAGGGAATGAGAATGCCTGCATTCAGAAACCAAACTACAAGGCGGCTCTGCTTCCTCGGTGGTTCTTCTTCAGTAAAGTGGGGAATCCTAGGAGGCAGTACATTCTTTCTGTTTCTCTTGCTTGTGCATTCCGTTAGTCATTGCATATAAGCGGATGTGAGAAAAATGTTAAGGAATTAAGTTACATATTTTATGTTTATTGGCTGTCAAAGGGAGTTTAGATTTCTGAAAGGTTCTAAATTAAGTATTGCATTTTTAAAAAAATTAGACCTTAGTTTTCTAGCATAGTATTTAAGTGCATAGCAATTACAGATTCACGTCCGGCCAGCCCCGCCACACAAAATACTCCTAGCACCCCCCAAAGTTTACATTTATTACAACTGACAAATGCAGTGACACACCAGAGTCCACAGTTTGCTTGGTGATCTCTCGTAGTGTTGCCCTTCTTATGGGTTTGGACAAATACATCTAAGCACATAGCCACAATCATGGGTACATGGTGCATAGTTTCGCCACTGTTCACATCTGTGTCAGGGAGGTCTGTTTGTGTGGGTGGAGGGGAGTATATACACACATGCATATGGAGACCACAGGTCAACCGTGAATGATGTTCTTCCTCAGGAGCCATCCATCTTATCTGGGTCACTCATTGACCTGGAACTTACCAATTAGACAGGGCTAGATGGCCAGTGAGCTCTCCATCTCCCCAGCACTGGGACTAAAAGCCTCATACTACCTGACGGGTTTTGTTGTTGTTGTTGTTTTATATAGGGAATCTGGAGGACAGATCTCAGGTCCTCATGCTTGCCTGGCAAACATTTTTGCCATCTAAGTTAAGCTATTTCCCTAGACCATGCCACTTATTTTAATAGTAAGCACACCATTTCTTATAACAAAACTCAGACTTGGTTTTAGGCTTCATTGAACCCTGGTAAGAGTATTGTTGATAACCAGAAACAAATGACTTCTCTTCACAAGCAAAGGGCAGGTGCTGTCTCAAGTCTCAAAGGACGGATGGATGAACTTGTCTCATTGACACAGTCCTTAAAGTAGAACCAGGGCATTTTCATCGTACTTCACCACTACCAACAGTCTGTGTCCTAAAGTCCTATGAATCCTGTGGGGTTGTAGCATGGAACAAATCCAAGACTTCCCCACATACAGTCAATAACTTCCATAGATAAACTCAAACTTGATAAGACCCAGAACAGTTTTGTGGAGTAGCAAACTTAGCCCTATCATTTCCCAGGCGTGGTGGTGGACACCTGCAATCCCAGCACTTGGGAGGCAAAAGGAATGTAAGTTGGAGACCAGCCATGGTTATGAAATCTTTTACACAAACATGGGTGAACATTTCTCATTATTTTTTTCTTGATAGCTCTGTGGTACTTCGTTGGTTTATTTTTTGTAATAATCTGTTATTTTGTATATATCCTTTTAACCACATTGGCAAGCAAATGGTAACATTATAGGCACATTAAGTTTTTTGTTGTTGTTGTTTTGGTTTGTCGAGACAGGGCTTCTCTTTGTAGCCCTGGCTGTCCTGGAACTCACTCTATAGACAAGGCTGGCCTCAAACTCAGAGAGATCTGCCTGCCTCTGCATCCTGAGTGCTGAAATTAAAGGCATGTGCCACCAATACCAGCTTAAACTTTTTTTTAAAGCTGTAACACATGTTTGTAACACGCCCTGGAAAAGGTGCACACATTCTACATTTTCCATCAATGGGAAACGTAGCCTTCCCATCTATGGGGAGTACTCTGAGAACCCAACTTCATACCCAGTCTCATTATCCTCTGCATCTCTGCTGTGCTCTGCCTGCCTTTCCTTGGCCCCTTTACTCACGTTCATACTGAGTTCACAAATGCTCTTGGAATCCAGGAGAGCCAGCTTAAATTCACCCTTCCCCTTTCATAAATGAGGACTTCCCACTGAAGATCAGTGTCCTGCTCTGCCCCTTTCACTGCCACCTGCCTTCTTTATCCTCACTTGGAATGCGACAGTAAAACCAATCGAAAGGCCTGAGTGTTGAAGCCTCTATGTTGCTAGGGACATCCATGCCTGCCAGGACACATGTAGCTACTGGGCACATAAAATGCAGCCAACAGGACTTAGGAAGTGTGAGCCCATAAAAAGTTTGCTAAATTTGCCAGACCTATTGTGGGAGCCATCGGCACCTAGGCGCAGTAATTCCAGTAGGAATGCAGCTCACACACCTGTGCTGCCCCAGCAAGGTATTGTAGCAGCAGCTTTTTCTTTTAGCATTGCCACTATGAAGTGGCAGCAGTGGGTACTAGGCATGTTCTAAAGCAACATCCTTGATGAGACAAAGCTTGTAAAAACAAGTAAAAGCCAGGACCACACTAGCAGCCTCTACAACTGGAGTCAGCTCCTACTATGAGTCAAAGGACGCAGAGGTCAGTGCTTCCTGAGACGTCTGCCTCCTTACTTTGTCCTGCTCTTGGTCTTTAGGGGGAGCTGACCATGACCAGCGAGATGGAAAGCTTACAGAATGCCCTGTACCTAGATGTGGTCCCAGAGCCCTGGGCCAGGCGAGCCTACCCTTCCACAGCAGGTCTGGCAGCCTGGTTTCTGGATCTGCTTAACAGAATCAAAGAGCTGGAGGCCTGGACAGGTGACTTCTCGATGCCCTCAACTGTGTGGTTGACAGGCTTCTTCAACCCGCAGTCCTTCCTGACTGCCATTATGCAGTCCATGGCTCGTAAGAATGAATGGCCACTAGACCAGATGGCCCTGCAATGCGATGTAACAAAGAAAAACAGAGAGGAGTTCCGGAGCCCTCCTCGGGAAGGGGCCTACGTCTATGGCTTCTTCATGGAAGGGGCCTGCTGGGACACACAGGTATGTGCAGTCTGGGGACAAGTCAAAGGAACCTTGGGGGCAAGCTGGGTGACATGCACAGTGACTCCCCAGTGCAGTGCTTTGGAATCTTTTTACTGTGGTGCACTTTCTCTCGAGACCATTTTTACCCAACCAAGAATGGCGCAAGAGCATGGGCTCTGAAGAGGGAGGAGAATGTACTTAAAATGAGGCCTGTGCAACCACCACTGCATCTGACACGGGACCACCATTTACTAACCATGTGGCTGTGTACCCCCATTCACCAAACTGCTAAGTGGGAGAACAGCCGTTGTGAAAATCAAACAGGTTACCGTGTAAGAATTGGACTGCGTCTGGCACACAGACAGCTGATGATGCCACAGTACTGATGAAAACTGGCAATGGGGCACTGCATTTCTGGAGTGACAAACCCAATCTGAAACTAGAATGTTGTTATTAATCTCCAGGAACACTGACTCATATGCTTTAAAAGGGCTGGCATTATGGTATGTTAAAAATAAATAGTCTGAGCTTGCCCTACTCCTCCTTGGCATGTACATTCTGCCCTGAGGACCAAGAAGAGCCCCACAGTTCCCTAGTTCTGTCACACACCATGCCTCCCATCAGCCTCAGAGAGCTAGAAAGACAAATCCTTTTGGTACACTTCATGAAAAAAAAACAGATTATGCTGTCCATAACAAAAGCAGGTCAGAGTCACATGGGCACAGGGGTCAACGTTTCCAATGGACACTGTGAAGCAATCAGCACCACGTGTAGGCCAGCAGTTGGGAAAGCAGCAGGTTAAATAGTTAAATATCTTCTGAACTCTATAAAAATCTGGTCTTCAGTGTGCTTGTTGCAAGTCCAAATTTATTTGACTAGGGACTCTTTCGTTCCTGAGAAAGTTTCTTAGAATCAGTAGAAACTTTATAGCCAACTAGACAGTGGTCCTAGATAATCCTATCAAGGCATCTCAGAAGACAGACAGTCCCATCTGAAAAATTACAAACTTTTCTGTCCCCAGTTAAAGAAACAATGTGCCTCCTTGCAAAAAATTGAAATGCTCTACAGGTGAAATGACCACATAATGAAACTCCAAAGAGGTAGCACAACTGGACCCAGCTCTAACTAACCTCAAAACTGAAAGCATTTGCTGGCAGAAATTGTGCTCCTTCCCCACTAGACCTCTAGCACCTAGCATGACATCTGTCAAATACTTGTTCTTTATATTCTGAGGAAAGGGATGTATGAGAAAGTATAAAAGAGGGGGAATCTACCTGGAGATGGATCAGGCTATACTTTCAGAGTTTTACACAGCAACTGACTTAAAGCCAGTCGTGGTATCACGTGCTTATAGTCCCAGCACTTGGGAAGCTAAGGCACGAGGCTCGTGAGTTTGGGTACAGCTTTGGCTACACAGCAACACCTCCCTCTCAAAGGAACAAAAAAACATTGATTTCTGCTGAACAAATAGAAATTTTTAGAGTATGAGATAGTTTGCACTGTGGGTTAACGGGAGACTGAAGAGCGGGCAGAAATGAGGGCGGGATGTCTGTCTCTCGCAGAAGCAAGGCTAGCTGGCTGAGCGCTGGCACTGAAGTGGCTCTATTTGCATTCTTGTTCTCAGGCTGGGATCATTACAGAGGCGAAGCTGAAGGACCTGACACCCCCCATGCCTGTGATGTTCCTCAAGGCCATTCCAGCAGATAAACAAGACTGCCGAGGTGCCTACGCTTGTCCTGTGTACAAGACTTGTCAGCGGGGACCCACCTTCGTGTGGACTTTCTACCTGAAGACTAAAGAAAACCCAGCCAAGTGGGTTCTAGCTGGGGTTGCCTTGCTTCTCCAGATTTAGCATCTTGACGAGCCCTTGGCAGAGCAAAGGAGGGTGGCTGGAGGCTCCCTGACAGGAAAGTAAGAGAGAGGTAACAGCAGATTTTTAGGAATAAATCATAGGCACCAACCTTCTGCAGAATTTCTCTGGGGGATTTGGGGTGCCTGCAGTGAGGCTGAGATAGAGAGTCGGCCCAGGAATAATGGGAGAACTCTGTATTAGTGAATTTTTTTCTAATAAAATGATTTATTCTTCAACTCCTCTAAGAATTATTGAGTCATAAATAATGGTGAAGAGACCAAGAGAATCAAGCCAGGAATGAATTCTGATCCTGTTACACAGAGCAGTCCTGGACTTGGTGCTCTCAGAGCCTCAAAGCGCATAGGCAGTGCCCATCAGTCAGAATTTCCATCATTACTGTTTGAGAAGCATTAATATTTCTCTGTAGGGAGTCAGAGAATAAGTACTCAAAGCTTTGCAAGCCAGGCTTGGCTAGAAACCTTCTATGTGGCCACTGTAGCCCAAAGCAGCCTAGACAACAGGTAAACAAATGGGTGTGGCTTCGTTCCAATAAGACTCACAAATGCCTCTGCTGTAGCAGCTGTTACATGGTACCTGTCAGTGACCTGTGATTCAGTTATACATCTACGAAATGTTTTTACTTACTGTCTGATGAGGACACAACTGTGAACACGGAAGTAGATCCTGCTAGCGCTGCTCTGAACACTACTTATGGGAGACCCAAGGAGAAACTTCTCCCATAAAGCTACTCACCTGAAACTTTCCAGATTTCCCACTGTGGAGATACCCATAAAGACCAAAGGGTTTCCACACAGCTCCGCGAGGTGACTTTGGCAAGCAAGGTCAGGGTGTGTAGGGAGGCTCTTCCTTCACACCCTTGCAACAGGTTACTTCTGATAGTGGTTCACGAACTAGAGCAGACACCAGAAGCCCCTGGAGGACTTGTTAAAGCAAAGCTAGGGTCCCACCATGCACAATTCTGACTAGACTTGCTAAGGTTTAAGAGAGAAATGGAAGAGGGGGAGCTTCTCTAGGGACAGGGGAAGGATGTAAACCCCAAAGTTGAAGGGAAGTAGATAAAACAATTAAGGATGTCTGAAAAAGCCACAAGGAATCATACTATTATCAAAGCACCTATAATACATATATAAATATGCATTTTATAGTTTTGATAAACTTTTCTCATCTGAACTACAGTGCATCCTCCAAGAGTCAAAGACTAAGAGAAACCCCAATGCCAAACATGAGAAGCTGTCTTTTGAGCTGTTGGCAAGGGCTATCCAAAAGACTCCCAAATAGCCTATTGCTGTTGCTCTTGGTTACCCCCAGAGGTGGAAGGTTAAGTTCCTATTGTTGAAGACACCATGCACTTCAGAAATAGGGCGCAAAGACTGCTGAGCTGTAACTGACCTAAACACCCCATTCCTGAGAACTAACTTTCATGGTACCATAAGGCACCATGCAAGCTTCCAAAGAGGCAACAAACAGTCCTACTTGGCTACGACACCTATGAAACACATCAAAGGCACAATAACCCTATGGGTGTAGTGGCAATGCATACCTTGGCAGTAACCAACAGCCCTCTAACTGGACTTAGGATCTGCTCAATCAGAGAGAGACTAGATAACTAGTAACTACTTAGTGCTAGTGAAGTCATGGTCACTGAAGGAGAATCTACAACCAGTAACTTACTAAACCAGAATAATCCTTAATAACAATCTATATAGTTGTCCTTATACTCACAGATAAGCAGTCTTCACCCCTCATCAAGGAAACTTCTTTGCAACTGTCCGTGACCACTACAGAAAACCACAGGCAAAGGACTGAATGGTGGAGCCCAGTCCCAACAGATATATCTATAAAACACTCCCACACCTGAGGCTCAGGGAACATTGCATAAAGTGAGTGAAAAAAATTTTAAGAGCCAGATCAGGGAGTTGCTGTGAGACTGTGTCTCCTAGGAATGCCAGACACTATACCTATAAAGTCTCTCCAACGAGTGCCCAAATGCGAGCTAAACAAGGTTACCAAAAACCATGCCAAACTGGAAGGGGAGGAGTCCACAACACCTCAACCTTAAAGAACTACAGGCAACTGAGTATAGGACACATGGGCAGCTTAGACATATATGTTAATAAAATCCTAGGCAGTATTAAAAACTAGATCAGTACTATTTATTTCTTCCTAATGCCGTAATAAGAAAATAAAGAACAAAATAAGAAAATAAAGAACATTTTAAAAACATAAAATACTCTAGCAAAAATAATAGGCCAAGAAGGATGCCAGGATAAAGAGGGGATACTTGGGTCATCTGATCAAGTGGAAGACAGCCTCCAACAAGGCTGCTCACCTGAGATAAAGGTATGCCCAGCATGGACCGTTCGCTCACTTTCTAGTTACTTTTTGCTACATACAAATCTGATAGGTTCCTATGGGCTGGTCCTGGAGCTCAGCTCCCAAGTGCATTGCTCTATGAAAATGGTATGCTCAGAACTGATAGTCGACACACAGTGAACACAGCAGATATAAGGAAGACAGAGACCAGATTAGCTCAGTTTATTTCAAATAAGGGACAGTTAAAGGAGAACTTTGTCACCTGTCGGACAAAGACAGCATGCACTCAGGCCTCCCTACCTCCCCTTCTGCAATAATCAGCCTACTCTAGAACCATAGTTCTAAAGCTGATCTGAGGTTCTCACTGCCAGCAGCATTGTGGCCGTACCAGTTAGGGTCCTGTCAGAGAGAGCTACTAAAGCCATTATCTACATGACATGTCTTTCCCAGGGGTCTGAAGTAAGAGACCAGCTTAAAAAAAAAAAAAAAACTGGTTTCTTTTCCTGGTGCAAAAGGGAAAACTAAATCAATAAATCCAACTCAGAACAACATTGTTCCATGTCAAAACAGTGCCCAGCTCCTCTCCCCTGCAACCTTCTTCAGAGAGAAGAGGTCCTTTTTGGTCGCAGTCCCTCCAGGCAAAACTGAGCAGGGCTGCAATGGACTGGCAGGCTGGCTGGGGGTGTGGCTATGGGCAGGGCTTCTTCCCCAAGTGTGATCTCTGATGTTTGTCAAGGCTGGAGCTCCAGCTGAACCGCTTGCCACAGTGGGAACACTTGTAAGGTTTCTCACCTGTGTGAACCCTTTGATGTCTATTAAAGTTTGACCTCTGAATAAATCGTTTTTCACAGATGGGGCATTTATAGGGTTTCTCTCCAGTGTGGATTTTCTCGTGGTAGCGCAGGCCTGATAAATCACTAAAGCCTTTTCCACAGTAATCACATTTACAGGGCTTCTCTCCTGTGTGAGTTCTCTGATGTTTCACAAAGTCCGAGCTTCGTAGAAAGGCTTTTTTGCAAATGGGGCAATGAAAGTATGTCTCTCCAGTATGAGTCCTTTGGTGAAAAACAAGCTGTGAATTCCTGTAGAAGGTTTTCCCACAGTCTCTGCAGGTAGGCAGTTTCTGGGCCATGGGAGCTCTGGCCTGTCCCTTCTGAGAGGCCTCTCTCTTCTCCTCCAGCCACAAGGCTGACGACAGCTCTCCTGAAGAAGAGCTCTGTATGTGCTGACCCAGCTGTCTCCCAGAGCCCCTTTCAGGAGGCAAGAGCTGCCCTCCTGTTCCCTCACCCTGAAGACTTTCCAGAGCTTCAGGGACACTCTCTCCTCCAAAGCGATGCAGCTCACTCTCACTGAGGAAATCCAAGTCAGTCTGTGGTGGTGCCTCACCTGATGCCTGACAGAAAACGTCCAGAGATCCCTGGTCCCTGTGATTTTCCAAGTTTAGGTTCTCTTTGTCATTTTCTTGTCTGTCTTCTGAAAGGAAAAAGGTTTAAATGGCAGTAATTATTATTCCCGCTTCTCCAACTGATGAAAAGATGGCCCCAGGCCATCTTCTTTCTTTTTACCAAGAGGGTATCAATAAAATGTGGAAGAAAACTCTCACCTGGGTTCCTGAGATTACAGACTGCCTTTACCTGTGCTGGGTTCAAGGCTAGACTGGCTCTGGAACTGAGCCACTCTAACACCACAGGTTCCTAATAGGCTTTTCTGACCCCTCTACAAGCAGCATGTTTTATATATATGTTATATGCAAGCTGTGCATATTAAGATGGTTGGTTTCTTTTTAAGGTTTATTTTTATTATCTTTAATTATGTGTATTGAGTATGTTTGTGTATATACGCACATGGGTGAAGGTACCCACACAGGAGCTGGTGTCACAGACATCTGTGAGCCACACTCAGGTCCTTTGCAGGAATGACACACATGCTCTCAACTGCTGAACCATTCCTCTAGCCCCAAGATTTTTATTTGATTATATATAAAAGGTAAACACAATTTAAAAGAATTTAGAAAGGGAAAATAAATATACATGAGAAAACCAATAAACCCCAACAGCACTACCAAATGTGACTACATATATCTTCTTCCAGTCTTTGCTTCGAGACAGGATCTCACCTTTGTGGTCCTGGTTATCCTGGAACTTTTGTACATCAGACTGGCCTCAAACTCAGAGATCTACCTGCCTCTGCACCTAGTGCTAGGATTAAAAGCATGATCAGCTGCCGCCACTGCCAGCACGACCACCATGGCTGGACTTCCAGTCTTTCTAATGTAATTTGCATGTACATATGTATAACCTATTTTCAGATATCACTGATGTCATATTGACATCAGTTCTCTATCTGGTTACACAGCATTTATATAGTAACCATTGAAACTGGTCTATTTAATATTAAACATGGGTTCTCTTATAAGAAACATAAAATTTAACTAATAACCTTATTAATGTATCATTTTATTGTGGGTTAATGCAATAAGGCTATATTGTGCCACAATGGTTAAACAGAGCAGCTGTGTGTGCCTTGCTTTTATGTATGTTTTCATACATATTTTTGGTTTTGTGATGCTGACCAGGCTAGCCTCAAACACCTAGGCTCAAGTAATTATGCTTATTCAGCCTCCTGGGTAGCTAGGAATTCAGGTAATGGTCACCATACCCAGCTATACATACTTTATTAACTTGTATAAGCAATTACACTTTTTCTCATAATGTAAGTTTTTAGTTATTACTCATGATGCATTTGATAAAGATTTTATTTTAGTTGGAAGAAAATCTTTACTTAAATTTTTTAAATTACAAAGCCAGGTGGTAGTGGCACATGCCTTTAATCCCAGCACTTGGGAGGCAGAAGCAGGCAGATCTCTGTGAGCTCAAGGTCAGCCTGGTCTACAGAACGGGTTCGAGGGAAGGCACCAAAACTAGAGAAACCCTGTCTCAAAAATCCAAAAAAGAAAAAAATAATTAAATTACATTATCCCTATATATCTAATTCTATTCAGTGTCAGGCATAATACCATTCACCTATAATCCCAGAGTGGGAAAGCAATGCAGAAAGATTACAAATTCAAGGGCAGCCTAGGTCACCCATGTTTAAAAGAGGCTATTTAAGCTGGGTCTGCTCACACATACCTGTAATGCTACACCCAGGAGGTGGAATGAAGGAGGAATAGAAGCTGAAGATCATCCTGAGCTACATAGCGGGTTCAAGGCCAGGAGGTCTACATAAGACTCTGCCTCAAAAAATTTAAAGAAAACAAAACAAATAGACACAAAAGGCTATCTAGGCACCTGTCAGACAACTAGAACTGATGTATTAATTCTCTGAGTGCCAGGACATATTTCCACTCAAAGGGTAAAGTACCATCTCTCTCGTCTTTAAATAAATCTTTATAAACAGCACCTTAAAGAGCCAAGTAACAGCCACCCATCAAAGGCTATAATAAACGCATTATGTACTTAAGAACTCCCTCCTCTGGAAACCTATGCTGTTAATCATGTGTTTACTACAATAAATATCATTGTAATAAGCAATTCTCTTAAGTTTTTATCCATTTTCTAATCAATACCTTTGAGGAATTCTTCAGAGCACAATTGCTATACCAAAAGTATGAACGTTACAGTTTTTTTTAAAAAAAATTGTTCTTCAATTTATTTTATGTGTACACAAAGGCACCTACATAGGTCAGAAGAGGGTATCAGACCCCAGGGCTGGAGTTACAGATGGTTGTGAGCTGTATGAGGATACTGGGAACTACACCGAGGGCCTCTGTGTCAGCTGTAAGAGTCCTAAACCACTGAGCCGGCTCTCCAGCCCAAGGACTTTAACACCTACAGACAACTGAATTTCCAGGAGGACTCTCCCACCCTCTGGTATGTTGATAAGCAGGGGGAGATGAGGAGGAGGCCAATAAATACTTGAGTATTGAATGGTTTTTCTACATATGCTATTTAGGCCACTTAAAAATGGATTTTTGACTACACAGCAGAAAAAAAAATAACGGCATCTTGAAATTTGCAAGCAAATGGATGGATCTAGAAAACATCATTTTTGAGTGAGGTAACCCAGACCCAGAAAGACAATTATCATATGTACT
>LOJH01031576.1:0-10669 GCA_001685095.1 Ellobius talpinus
ATGCGTAAATATTCCACACTTTCTTTATCCATTCTTCTATTGAGGGGCATCTGGCTTTGACTCTTGTCAAGGAAGGATGTTGGCTAACTCTGTAACTCTTCACTTTTCTAGTTACTCTTCCAAATCTAAACTCCCAGTCTTATACCCAGCTCTGTAGTCAACCTACTGCAGGCTCCCCTTTACCCTGCCCCTATCTCCAGTGGATTATACATATCTTCCTATTCAAACTTTTCTCTCCCAACTCATTGCTCAAACCCAGCCCTCAATGCCAGCAGGCATTCCATGGGAACCAACAGCTCATCCTGACCAGTGAAGGAGGGAGGCCAGCTGCAGATCTTCACATATCCCTCTATCCCAAATTAGCATAAATAGAAATAACAAGGGGGACAAACAATAGACAACAGAGGAAATCCAGAAAATAATAAAGATATACTTTAAAATTCTGAACTCCACCTCAATGAAAAATCTAAAAGAAATGAATAACATTCTCAATATATAGCACTTACCAAAATTAAATCAAGATAAGGTTTAAACAGACCTATAACCTGTGATGAAATAGAAGCATTTGGTAAAAGTGTAACCCATCCACAATGCCCACAAAAATTTCAGGGTCAAATGAATTCTACCAGACTTTCAAAGAGTTAATGCCAATACTTCTCAAAGTATTCCACAAAGTAGAAACACAAGTAACATTGCTTGATTTGCTTTATGAGGTCACAATTACCCTTATACTCAAACCATGTAAAGCCAAACAAAAAATAGAATTGCAAACAAATTTCCCATATGAACATAGATTAAAAAAATTATCAATAAAATACTTGCAAACTAAACCCAAGAACACATAAAAAATCATCTACTGTGATCAAGTAGGCTTCATCTGAGAGATGTAGGGATGGTTCAACATATTCAAATAGGTAAATGTAATCCGCCTTAAGAAAAAATTGAAAGACAAAAACAACAGAATCATCTCAATGGGTGCAGAAAAGGCCTTTAACAAAATCCAACATACTTTCATGATTAAAGATCTAGAGAGATTAGGGATACAAGGGACCTAAACATAATAAACATAGTTTATAGCAAGCCCATAACCATCAACTTAAATGGAGAAAATTCAAAACAGTTTCACTAAAATTAGCATCAAGACAAGGTTGTCTACTCTTTTCATACCTATTCAATATAGTACTTGAAGTCTTCGAGAGAGCCATAAGAAAAATGAAGGAGAACAAATGTGTACCAAGTGGAAAAGAAGAATTTAAAGTTTCTTTATTTGTAAAGGATATAATATTATACATTAGTGGCTGGAAAAATTAGAACAGAAATCTCCTATGGCAGATAAACACTTTTAGTAGATGGATACAAAATTAACTCAAGAAATGAGTAGCCCTCATATATACAAATGACAAATAAACTGAGAAAGAAATCAGTGGAAAAAGCAGCTTTCACAATAGTCTCAAACCTGTATGTAGCTATGATACCACTTGATCTACAATGGTATTCTCTCTGCAAGATATGCTAGTGCAATGAGGCACAAAGTTTGTGGGAGTATCCAACCAATATATGTGATTTGACTTAAGGTCCACTCCATGAGATGGGATATATATCTGACACTGTTTATGTAACCAATAACATGATACGAGGTATCCTTGGAAACTAGAAAGAAACCAAATTCCTCAGTTATAAAAAACGAAAACAAAAATGTAGCAGTAAAATGACTCCTATAAACACTCTGCTATACTTATAGATTATCGCCTTGCTCAGCTGCCATCAGAGGTTTCTTCTGCAGAAGATGGGAACAAATAGGCCCATAGCCAGACATCATGCCCAGTGTGAAAAATCCTTGAAACATGCAGCCCTAGGCAGAATGTTCCCATCTCTCTCCTCAGAGCTCAGGGAATACCATGGAAGTGGAGGTGGAATGACTATAAGAACCGCCATCTTAGAGGACACAAAGAAAACAAGACCCTCTAAATCAACAAGATTGAAGCACATAGCAACACAGAGAGACTAAAGCATCATGCAGAGGGCTTGCATGAATCTTCACCATTTGGCTCCTAAAGCTGGAAGAAGTGGACACATGCCCCCAATCCTAACCCAGAAGCCATCTCCAACTGATAACTACTTGAAAATGAAAATTCTCTTCAAGGGAATCTCACTGGGGAAGCAAACTATTCTCTTAATGGTATGCTGCAATCTTCTCAGTAGATGTTCAACAGAAGATGAACTCAAAGTTATCTTATCTTGTCAAGGCATACCATGGCTCTCCCTCCACATCCTCTTTTAATTTTGTAAACTTTTAACTTACTGCTTTTATTTTTTACCCTACATGTTTTTCCCATATGCATTATGGCTTCCAGAGTAGTATTTTTTAGGAGTTTCCTGAGCATGCAAATGAGTGCTTCTTTTTCTTGTCCTATTCCTTCTGCTTGATTGTTTTGGTCAATTCCAGTTCTTGGTTTTTATTTTTTCTGATTACCCCTAGATGTGTACTTGTTTTCTAGTGTGAGATAGTAATGGAGCAGGTCTGGATGGGAGTGGAGGTGGGAGAAACTGGGTGGAGCACAGGGATGAGGAAAGTAATCAGGATATATTATGTAAGAAAAAAGTCACTTTCAATAAAAGGGTAAAAAAGAGAATATATTTAAGTGCATATTTATAAAGAAAAAATTAAAACCAGCTAAAGGCGTTATTTTAGACTTTAAACTCTTGAAGCATCTTTTTCAAAGGAAACAATGAATATGAATTTGCGTAAAACATTACTAATGGTGGAAGGTGTTCAAAATTTAAGCAATTTCCTCAAAATAATAGTCAGTCCATGAATCTGCTCTGATTAGTTACACCTAACAAGTGAGGAATAAATCCTTATAAATATAGGAGGTAGTATGGGCAAGGGGTGACACCAATCAGCTCAAACAATCTTCATAATAAAGGATTCAAAATTCAGTTGAATTTACTAATTTTAAAATGATTAATGTTTATTTGCCAGCAGTAATTCAAGAAAAAAATGTTAAAAGTCATAATTTGCTGAGAAACAAAACAAACAAGTTTTAGCTCATTGAACTCAAAAAAATACTGAACTACTAAATGCATGTCTGGAAAACAAGAAGTTGTATATTCAACAAGTCTGAAGCCCAAAAAGGATGCCCCCAGCTGGGACATATTTGAGCATGTCAAGTCACTCCCAGAGACTTTTAATTTCTTATGAATTGGATGGTACTCTAGTATTTAACATACCATGTAGTAATTGTCCTGTAAAACTAGAGTATGCCATGGGTAACAACTATTAAGGCTGTATTTTTAAGATTTAACATTTTATTTTCATTAAGTCTGTATGTATGTCTACTGTATATGGGTATGTATAAATTAGTGCTGGTGTCTGCAGACACCAGAGGAAACCGAAGGTAGTCTCAAATGTAGATCGCTCAAGTGGATGCTTGGAATACAGTAGGTTCTCTGCATGGCTATTGCAGGTTCTTAACTGCTGAGCTATCTCCCCAAGCCCTAGTATTTTATTATTTTCATTCTCTAAGCACCAATTTTGATGAGAAATATAGTTGGATATGGTTAATGCTATGTTAGCTGATCTAGACACCCTAATTCAGTCCAGACCTCCATTACAAATGGAGTCAGTTCCTCATCTGTGATGATTTTGAGCAGAGTTTAGTTACCCAGCCTCTTGTTTTCTGTGATAAATTTTTATAGAATTAAAAGATACGGTCTGAAACAAGATTCGAGTTTGCCTCTGAAGCCTCAGAGAAATTACTTAAAATCCTTGAGCCTTAATTTCTCTCTTCACAAAAGAAGGAAACTTCACTTGTCATCCTAACCTGCAAAATCCATGTTGGCCAATTAGGCTCGACTGTGTTTCGGTAAATTAAACCAAACCGAAACAGTCCTATGTAGTTCACTTCCCACTCTCTAAGAATTGTTGTGCATTTTTGGATCCCTTCCACTCCATAGCTGTGCCATCTGGAACATGTGGTACCCACAGTCACAGTCTTAGGGAAAGAGAAACAGGATGGAGAAACTTTCTCTATTGTCTCAGCTTGGAATGGACACAAACCAAACTTCTCTAATCCAATAGGATAATTGTATTACATAATCCCAACTAATTGCAATTTAATATGTAAATATGTATTGTACACTAGCTGTGATTACATGTTGTATTGCATAGTTATATTAATAACACTCTAACAATCGCTGAATATTGGACACATAAAATAATGCAATGGATGCCTCGCAAGGGCCATTGCTTCATGTCATCCATAATGCAGTCTTTTCCAAAAATAGTTATTAATATTTCAATTTTGGAAATAATGAAAATAGATTTATTCAATGTGTATTTTATCTAAAGTTGATATTAAAGCTGGTGGTCATATCTAGATATATCTGAGTCTAAGCTTTTCCACTAAAGCATAATATCATAATTCATGGAGACTCATAAAGCAAATCAAATATTCATGACGTTAAATGTACTGCTGCATTTGTTGTAGAAACTCCCCAAGATCTTTTGACTACTGTCTGGGTTTTAAATTCATTTATTAAAAAAGACTAAAGAATTTAAAAATTTACTAATTTGAAATTAGTAAATTCATTTAAAAAAATCTATTCATGACTTGGCATGTGTCTCCTTTCTATCTATTTCAGTGCTCATGAGCCTGGGGTATTTTGGCAAATCCAACTTTATTCCCATTCCTCGAGCTAGATCCTACCAATCCTGGAAAGATACAGTGATGGTGATTTGGAGGGCACAAAGTCTGGTAACATATGGCATGTTTATAAGTAAGGAGGAAAGACGTCATCAATGTTTACTTAGCAATGCTTAAATCAAGCTATTACTGACTTTCAAAGTTTCCCCTTGCCAGTAGTCTGTTGTGTGTAAACTAAGTGCTAGTTTCAACACACTTTTTTCCAGTGCATCAAGACAACGATTGAGTATTCAGCAGATAAGGGATGTTTTAACATTTTTTACTACTTGTTATTAAGACCAGAACTTATGGTCTTGCATCAGTAACAACCAAGTTGGAATAAAAACAGTTAAAAGCTTTTCACAGATAAGTATTTTGAAAAAAAGAAACCAATATTTTAAATGAGATAGTTTTTATTTACATTTTAGTCTCAACTTTTAGGATTAATTGATCATAGTTGTTTTTTATTAGTGTCTTACTTTTCTGTTAATGGAAGCTTTTGTCTTAAAACAAATAACAATTAAAAAATAAAACAATAAGTTAGTGGTTATTATCATCCTGGAGCATATTAGAGATTTCCACAAACAAAACAGATACTACTTGGATTAATCTTGACTTAACTGGGAATGTATTTTGGGTCATTTTAAATGAATTGTGGTCTCTGATGATATTTTACTCAATACATTACAATGCACATTGACCAACTGAAATGGTTTCTATCTTCAGAGATTACAAGACACATGATCTGACATGTTTGAAGACGTGTGTTCCTGAACTGAGTCTACAGTAGTAGCATGTATGTTTGAATACGATACTAAGTGACCTAAATTATGAAGAGACAATCTGTAAATGATGAAAGCATCCATTGCTATCATTTTATTTCAAGTTAGTTTTTCTTCAATGATTCAATGCACAAGGCCCTTTCTGTAAATGGTAAGAATGAGACAGAAGAGGAAACACCAGTTTATATAGCATCTGTTTCATTAATGACCTTGCTAGTTAGTTTGAAGTCATATATTCTGTTTAATTCCATTAAAATGGTAACTAGTTCTGCTGGAATTCTGATTTTTAACTATCCTTAAACCATCTAGAGAATGAACCAGTATATTAATAGGCTAGTATTTTGCAATGGGAAAATGGCAAGAAAAGACTGTTTTGTAAAACATGACAAGCATTTGATAGAATAACAAAACAAACTCCTGAAGTGTTTCTACATGTATAATTTTTTTAAGACTTCACGCTACTGAAGGTATTTGCAATTAGATGAGTATGTATTTATTGTGATCTAGCATTGATTTAATGATGTAGTTTCCTCCTTTTTATTTTTGTAAATAAAATATATTTCCTTAGGCTCTAGTTACAACCAGAACCTAAGCATTTGAATTCTAATGCCAAGATGTTTCTTTTGTGCAATTCTTACCACAAGTGTGCTGTTTTGATGGCAAACCAGCTAATTAGAGGCAGTAGTGAAGGAAATGAAAAGAGATAATTGAATTAGCATTAAAGCACTTAGTAATTAATCACTTCTCAAACAGTTTTCATCCAGAATTTAAAATTTTGGTCAAAGCTTATTGTCATCTGAATGTTTTCTGAGTATTATTATTGAAATGTATGTCTTAAATATGTAGACACACCAACAATTGCAGTAGAATCATTGGTTCATTTAAGTTGTGTAAATTTACACTATTAACTATTAATAAATCTCTCTGATATTCTCTATTGCAAGGATGTCTTTTTATAAACAGATAAAGAGATGGAGATGAAAATTCTGCAGTAAGATATCACTGTAAGCAGTTGGATTTCATTATTAACCTTTCCAGGAACTTGTTGGCTACAAGTTAGACAGCAGCTGCTCTTGGCTCTCAGTGTCTCTGATTTACTACGGGATGACACTGACCTTCAGATTCCAGAGCTTTGGTGATGTTTCTTTTTAACTCATCTTGAAGGATAAATAGTCAATGCAAGGAAGCTTTGTGATGCTCTTGCATACAAGTTGAGTCTCCCATTTTTTTGATTAATCCAAAATAGATCTTAAACCTAAAAATTATCTGAGGATAGAAATCTAGAAATCTTTTTGAAACATTTCATTTTAATATCATCCATATGTACATATATATCATATATACATTTTTCATCTCTCTGCTTTCCATGTGAGTCACTTATCTTCTGAGTCTCAGCTTCCCATTTATTCAAACTGCACTGTGGACACCTACCTAACAAGGTGGCTTCAAGAATTATTGTAATTGAGCTCTTAATTAGCATTATTTGGACATAAGATAAAAGGAAATTAGAATTTTATTTTGTAATAACTTTCTTCAACAGCAGGGCAGATTCCTGTTGCTATTTGAGGGTTAATTATGAAATATTTATATCTATATCTATCTTTATCTATCATCTCTCTATATAACCTAGCTATATCTATATCTATCTATACCTTTATAAACTAGACTTCAATGTGGTCCAGTCAACCATACTGTTACATAGAAAATGAGATTTGCCTAAATGCCAATCTTAACAAACAGATATCCATGGTTTTGTAGCAGTACACAGTCTAGAACAGCTATGTACTATTTAGTAGGATGAGTATGGTGATTGATTGTACATGTCACAACTAAGACAAAAAACAGAAAGATTACAAAAATTTTAGGTCCATGTGATTTGGAATATACCAACTTTAGCCCATTACCACCTCCTAAATCCTGACAAGATGTACATGACAGACATATCTGCTCAGTTGGGAGATACACAAAGAACCATGTCTCAGAGGTGACCTGTACCCATCTGGCTGCATGAAAGCCATGCCCTAGGGATTGTGCAGATGCATGGGCCAGTGCTACAGAACTACCCAGAGCTTCCTACAGTGCACACTTAAGGTTCCAGGGAATGCTACGCTTAGGAGACTAAAGTCCACGAGAAGTGCAATTTAAATTTTCTTTAACATTTTAAATTATATAATTGTTTTTAATAATGTTATTTGAATAAGACAAATCCACTTATGTCCATATATGAATATTATTATTGCTTATAAATCATAGTAGGGAACTGGTATTTTCTCCATTATAGATTGTAGATTAAAAAAATATTAAAACTCATATTTTAAAAATCTATTCATCTGTAGTAGATGGGTAGCAGACCCAAGATTATTCATTATTTCATTGTAAGATAGAAAGAATGAATGACTAAACAGAAACAGTCATTTCATTGTTGTTGACTTGATAATTGAGTGAATGAGTAATGCAGAATCTTCCAATAAAAATTGGTAGTAGCATTATTTCAGTGGAGTTAATTTTGATATTCTTCACTGAAAGCCAAGAAACTCTTTTAAGTATTAAAAAGGGGGGCTTTCTTAAATGCTGATCCCAGTCACGTCAGGTATAATGGGTAAAAGAAATGACTTCCTCACCTGCAGAGCAAAATACCTCACCTTTTAACAGTCTGTATGTATGTAGTTGAGTCCTACGGCTGCCAAAGTGGGATTGTACAATCTTGGATCTTTCTTCCCAGAATATCTTCAAAACAAGATTCATGAGTGCAAGCAATGTACTGCCAAGGCAATTACAGGGCTGTCTTCCAATTCTTGCCTGTTTTAGAAGGCAAATAACATGAGAACCCAAATTCTATTAAGCAGTAATTATAGAATTGGGTGATAATGACACAGATAACAAAGAATGTGAGCCAATTTGGAGAATTTACTGAATTAAAACCACAGTTATAGGGCAGCAATTGAGGATATTTATATTACAGTAGACGTGTATGCCCTGATTTCAGCTAACAAGTAAACACTGTGTGGACTGAAACTGTTTAGTGGTCGTCGGCAGAGAGGAGAAAGCAGTAACTTACCCTAACTGGCAGAAGCTTTTTCACTGCCATCATTTATAGAATGCCCTCTTTAGCTGAGTCTTGCTCTGGAATCTTTATGACAATCACGTCTTCCCTCCTCCCAGAGATGCTATGAGGATATTTTTAGATATTTCTCACATGATATTATAGATGGAAAAAAGGGGTAAGCTTTGAACCCACATTCTGGTTTCAATACCTATGATATCAGTCGCTGCACTTAAAAGAGCAAAATTTGTCTGTAACCCAAGATTCAGAGAGTTGAAGCAGGAGGATGCACACGAATTCAAAACTAGTCTAATCTATATAGCAAATACTAGAGTAATAAGGGACACACAGGAAGATCTTATCTAAAGAACAAAGCTACATACCAGCACAATTTCAAAACAATTATTTTGAAGATCCAGTTTCCTAGTTGTTCTTTCAGAGTTTTCTTTTGAGAAATGAAAAATAAAATTTCCACTTCATTTTGAATTTGAAAAACTTTCAGACTCTTGCTGCCTTTATTATAACAGTGGTTTTCCTAAGAAACATTCATTTCCATTCCAAATATAGTCACATTATAATAGCTTAATATGTTAATGAAGACCAATTTTATGCTGAAATATCTCATATACAAATTTGTACAATAGGCTCTTCAATAAACTGCAGGGATCTCATGTCTGGAGAGTACTTACTTTTCAAAAATGATATATTTGACATTCTCTTGCCAGTATGAATTCTTTCCAGCTACATTGTAAACACATCTGAAAAGTCACCTGGAATTATGACTTATCAGCTTTAAGAGACGGTTTTAGTGAATCAGCTTGTGAGTTCTGAAACAAATGGCTGAAAAATAAAGCCTGTGTGTCTCATTATCTCAGCTCTTGTCTGAACAGAACATTAACTGTGTTCAGGTGTGTTCATCATTGGGAGAAACAACGTAACGGGAATCTTTATCTTCCTAAGCCTACTCAGACAGAATGCTTGACCCAGTAAGCTCTTTAATCTTATTTTTCCTGTTTGGCTTAAGCAAGTAAAAAACAAATAGAAATCACAAAACATATGGGCTTATGAACATGGCATGATGTTTTAAAATTTCAAACTTCGGTAATTCTAGCTTCCTTCCTTCTAGCCTCAACTTTGGTTGTCTAACTCAGGTAAGACAAAGCACTTTCTTTTCAGAGGGATTCTTTTCCTGTCTACTAGCAATGCTGTGAAGTCCTGAGACCATGACAACTGGCAACTCCCTGCTGGAGTTAATCATAGAGTTCGCCTCTAGGTTCAGTCAAAGCACATTCCAGAGCACGTGGAAACTTATGAGCAGGCTTGGACACGTGGTGTCTTTCTGCTTATCTTCTTTCTGGCTTTGGGCATTTGGATCTTGTCTTAGGGGTTCTATTGCTGTGACAAAACACCATTACCAAAGAGCAAGTTGGGGAGGAAAGGGTTCATTTGGCTTACACTTCAGCATTGCTGTTCATCACTGAAAGAAGTGAGGACAGGAACTCAAACAGAGCAGGATCCTGGAGGCAGGAGCTAATGGGAGATGTAGATGCCATGGGAGAGTGCTGCTTACTGACTTGACTAGCCCAGATTCTTAGAGAACCCAGAAACACAAGCCCAGGGATGGCACTACCCACCATGGATGGGACCTTTGCCCATTGGTCTCTAATTGAGAAGCATTATCTCAGCTGAGGCTTCTGCCTCTAGTTTGCATCAAGCTGACACAAAACCTTCTGTTACAGATGCTATCTCTGAGTTCACATGCCACCACCTGGGTGAGACTGCTTCCCTGACTTTGATACTGCTTGGCTTAACCTGTAGGAGACTTGTGCCTTTGGGCACTTCTCTTAGCATTCCCAGTGCCTCTGGAATAAGGATCCTTTGTCTGTATGGATTAAGTTGGCAGACAGAAATGCCTCTTCTCTGGGATTTTAGCCATTTCCATTTGGAGGCTGTTGTCTACTGAACGTAGGGTCATTATTTTTTTTCCAGGCAGATTCTCATTCTGTATTTGAGGTTTGATTTTTTTAATTGATTTTATTGAGCTATGCATTTTTCTTTGCCCCCCTCCACTCCTCTTCCCTCCCCTTCAACCCTCTCCCATGGTTCTCATGCTCCCAATTTATTCAGGAGATCTTGTCTTTTTCTACTTCCCATGTAGA